>CABHPR010133056.1:0-42433 GCA_902168415.1 Peromyscus melanophrys
TTTTCAAGCAAAATTTAAAGACTGTCATTTCCGCATACTTGCACCCAATGAGAAACAGCTTTAGTGACAACTTTTTTTATTAAGGTTCTTCATGGCCAAACAATAGTGCTTCATTCATCTGAATTGAAAGACAAGGTTGTCAGAAAATCTGTAAGTAGTTTCTGCACAAATCCCCACTCGCTATGAATAGTGCCTCTGTCCAATCCTTTGCATGGATTGGCTTCAGCACGACACTTGGCCCAGTAGGTTTCTTAAAACCAACCTTCAGATACCATAAATGCTCCTGGGGTTTTCTGTTGACTCTGGAAACACCATCTACTGTATTGAATCTTTTCATGCAGGGTGTTCATTCCTTCACTTTTTACATTCCTGAAATATTACAAGGTTCTGGCGTACCCAGGATGTGCTTTTGAAAACTCAAATTGCTCATTGCTTTTTAAATTTTGTGAAAAACAATAAACACCGCTTTTTCCTGTCAACATTTTTACTTTCCTAAGCAAAGCGAAGACAGCGACTAAGAGAAAACAAGCCTTTACATTAAGTTAGCAAAGTCGAAAGTTTTCCCATTTATCTAATTCTTATGTAACTGTGAAACTGGTTTTCTGTTTTAGTTTATCTACTCCTTATGTAACTAGTTTTTGAATTAATTCTGAATCAGTGGAAATCTCAGTCCCATGAGAACTGTGAGGGATTTAAAAGAGAAAAGTATTCCACTGGCATATGGAGCTAGTCTGGTCTGAGAAGTCACCTTTTGGGGGGAGGCTTCTCTGAACTACAGGAGAGAAAGCTGCTCTGGTGACCTGGTCACCACAGCCTGTGACAGAGGCAGAGAAGGCAGAGCAGGTGGAGGTGGTGATTCTCAGGTTATGGATTTGATTTTCTTTTTTGTTTCTTTTCTTTTTTGGCAATTAAATAAAAAGCCTCTTGCTTGCTCACATTTGTTTTGGTTACAACTACTCCGGGGAGGGGCAGTATTTTTGCCATCTGCAAACTGGCAGTCAGGCCCAGCCTTTGCATTATGCTGCAGCATATGTTGGAGACAGCATTTCTGTCTCTGGGGTGCTTGCTCTGCCCCTCCAGCCCCGGCTTTAAAGTCACTTTTCCTGGGCAGCCATGTGTGGACGTCCACCAGCCTGCTTTGTGAACAGGGGCCGGGCTTCTACTTAATCAGTCCCTCCTCCAAGCCTGCCATTCTGCGCAGGCGTCTTGATGGGTTTGTCCCTTTCCATGCTCTCTACAACCTACAGGGGTGGGCTTTGATGACCCAGCTTTGACAGATGCTTAAACCAGGGTTCCGAGAGATAAAAAGTTACCCATCCACGGTCGCAAAGCTTGTTGGTGGTAGAACTGGAGTTCAGCCCAGGACTTCTCGACTCCAGAGCCTGGCTCATTCATCCCAGTGCTGGTCCGTAGACAACGTGTCCCATCTGCCAAAGGTGAAAGGGGCTGCGAACACAGAAAGCCTCAGTGTGGTGTACAAAGGGTACGTGGGTCATGCGTTAGACCCAGCAGGGATCATCTAGTTCAAGCTTCTGCCCCAATAAGCAATTCTCTCTACAACATCCCATCCAAAATGCTTTCCCAGCCTGTGCTCCGGTTATTCTAAAATGAGGGGGGAACTGTGGTAAATGGCTATGAATAGGAGCGCATGTAAGCATAAGTATTCACCCGTGGTTGAGTTTCTGTGGCAACGTTCTGTTTGGGAATAAGCGTGCAAACAGCCATGCTCAGGTTGGATCAGAGAATTCCCACCCGCAGAGCCTGGTGCCCAGGAGAGACCCGCGGTGAGCTGTAATCAGGATCTGCCATCCTGGTTACCATTTACATGCCTGCCTGGGGCTCACAATCTTAAAAGTGGTCCCCCAAAGGGCTGGCTAGCCCTTTTAAAACTGCACAAACAACAAGATAAGTATAACACAAACTCAAAGAGCAATCCCTCATAAGCTCACCCGCCAAACTAATCATTTGTTTGCATTCTTCTTGCTTCCTGCCAGGCCTTGCCCACATGTAAACAAGATTTTTAGAGTTGTAATCAAATGTACATTCAATTTGCGCTTCCACTTTGCAATAACATTATATCATAAGCATCCGACGCTCTACACAGACTGCATAATTATAATTTTTAGTGACTGTATGATAGTCCATCAAAACGATATGACATAATTTGCCTAACCACTCGCTCTTAAGCTGTTTCTGGTGTTTTCTTCATTATAAATTACTCCACAATAGTCATCTTCATTTTTATTGATTTCTCTCTTTTTTTCTCTCTCTCTCTCTTCTTTTGGACTGTGGCATCAAAGATCAGTATACCCTTTAAAGATACACTTAAATGGAATTTATCTTCAATGATGTGGCACACAGAAGATCCCAGACCTTAGCAGGAGTGATGTTGTGTGCAGCTAGTCTTTCACGTGTTATTTAATATTTGGTATCTAACAAGTGTGTGTTAAGTCCATGAAAAGCCTGCTCTCACCTAGCAGACATTCTAGAAGAAAGAGAAAGAGAAGTGTTCAGGTCTTGGAATACACCTGGGTGGTAGAGTGCTTGCCTGCCGAAGAGTTACAAAGCTTAGGTTTTGGAAAAAGAGGAAATAAAACTTTTTCTAAGTCTTCACTAAAGCTGTCATCTTTCCATGTATGTGCATGAGTGTGTGCTGGCTGGTCAGTTGGGTGGTTTGGGGGTATTCTTGTTGTTTTGTTGAACAGTGTTGAGGGTTCAAATCCCATGCCTTGCACATGTTAGGCAAATGCTCTACCACAGAACTTCTACATCCCTAGCTCCTCACCTTTCCCTCTTTAAATTCTACCATATTCACTTACCTTTTCATAAGATGTGTTTTATTTATGCTTACACACATGAGGAAGTGCTTGTGGAAGCCAGAGGTGTCAGATCCCATGGAACTGAAGTTATAAGCTGTTGCAAATCACCCCACGTGGGTATTGGTAACCAAACTCAGGTCCTCTGCAAGAGCAGCATATACTTCTAACCACAGAACCATCTCTCCATCCCCTTTAGGCAGCGCTAGGGATCAAACACAGGGCATCATGTATGCGAGGCAAACATCTAACAACTGAGCCATTTACCCAGCCATATTCACTTCTTACAGCTCCTCAGACAAGACATGGGCTTTTAAGCGTGACACTTTGGTTACTGGATCCGTTATCAGGAAAAGGTCCAGAGAGGAGACCACATCAACAGCCCAGGTAAACTGGATAGGATTCTGGAGATGTGGGATGGTTGGAGCGTGACAAGTAGGTGACAGTCTAAGAATAGCCACAGAGTGAAGACTACCTCATCCAGTGCAGATGTGACAAGCACACTTGTTTGGTGGATTTTCAGAAAAATGATCCTGCCCTGACATTGGGTATAGGACACACCCCAAAATCTCTGTGCTTATCTGCCAAAACACTATCACAAGAAAGTCATTTGAGTTGACATCCCCCCATCAGCTTCTAGTTACAATACAACCTGCCCTTGAGTGCAGATGCATCCTATCATCCATAAAGTACCACTGAGCTTGGGACGCTGAGCCTTGTCTTTACTGAGTGGTCACGGCAAGTCACTCGCTATTGATCAGCTGGAGATTAAAATGTCTTCTGTGTGATTATCTGACAAGTCGACTCCGAGCATCATGTGAAAGCATGTATGAGATTTTTCCTTATAAACTCTGATGTCTACACAGGTGTTGGAGGGGTGAGGGGGCTCCAAGGGGGAGCAGAAAGCTGTGTATCCCAAGCTGATGTTGAACAACAAAAGCCAGAGCCCCAAAGGGACATCCTGTGAGGTAAGTAAATGCTGATGGGTGAACCCAGAGGGTTGTGCTGGTCTACTTAGACTGCCGGAGCAAAATACCACAGACTGGCTGGTGGAGTCATATCAAGATGCCAGGGTGCTTGGTGAAGGCTCTCTACCTGGCTGACAAGTAGCCACCTGCTAACTCTTCTTTGCATAGGGGACCAAGGAAACTTCAGAGTGTCCCCCTCTTCCTGTCATGAAAGTTCCATCCTTTGGGCCTTAGGTACATCTAAATTACCTTCCAAGGTGTCCCCCTCACTGGAGATAGGGCTTTTACATTCTGTACAAACAAGGGTCAATTTGGGAGGACATAACACTAACAGGAAGAGACTTGAGTCAAAAGCTGAAGGAGCTCTGAGCTCCAAGACAAGAAGAGACCTGAAGGTGGAAGATGAGTTTGTGAACCCTGGCTCCATCACTCTGAAAACCAGACTACCTGAGGGAGCTACCAACTTCCACCTTGGCGACCTCATCTAGAATGGAGACTCGCTTAGTCATTCACCAAATATTTTATTGAGTAGCTGCTATGTGCCAACACGTGTTCTAGGTGCTGGTGGACAAAAGACAAGCACAACAGAGCAAGCCCTTGTTAGCATGCTCCTCATTGGATGCTAAGGTGACCCGGGGACACTCAGGAAGCCATGCATAGTACATGCTCTAGGATTATCGTCTGTTACCATCCGTTTCACCATGTTTCCTGGGGCTTGTTAAGATGCTATATGAAAAGAACAAATGAATAGAAATCAGAGGCATTAACCCAGAGGTCTGTGCACACATCCCATCTGTTTGTATTTACTCTGTGGATAGAACTTCCAGGGTCACCCCCACACGGCTCCCCTCACTGAGTAGCCAGTATCTGTGCATGCTGCTTAACTATTCTCTGGGCTCCCTTCTCCAATGAGTCCAGAGGGGCATTGCTTATTTAGCAAATGACATGTTCCGAGTTATTAATACATTCCAAATATTAAAATTTCAGTTGAAGCACTGGGAAAATCATGGCAGGATCGTAATTTAGGGATGCCAGGTGGCTAATGAATGCTTAGTGCCCAGGAATATCTTGATTCCTCTGCCCCTCTCTCCCAATTAACAAAAGCGCTGATGATCTCAGGGCTGTTTCTGGCCAGCTGGGATAAATCAGCCCCCTGGCAGCTGCCCAAATGATATATTTTAAGGGCGCAGGCCATGTGGCTCTCTATTGCAAAGCAATTGGGGTCATTGTGTTTGCATATGGATTAACTCACTGCACAGGGATCCTACCCACTTACGGTGCCCGCTGCGGGTTGACACTCAATAGCTATTCAGCAATGATAAAGAGGAGGCCGACCTAACGACCCTTCAGAATGCTCCTTCTATTCCTTCTTCACCATTTCCATTTATATTACTTTGAGCAAGGAGAATTCAGTTGGCTTCCCCTATCTGGTTGCACTGTCCCTATTCTTAGAAGGTGTTTTCCACAACTGACAGAAGAAGATAGCCAGGTGAGCACGATTGGAGAAAACCCCGAGGTCCAGGCAGATGGGATTTGCAAATTGTCAGCTTGGATCACTGTTCTCCGTGATTCCGAGGCAAGAGCTATGCAAGTTAGAATAGTTTTGAATAAACTATTAATTGGATGCGCTGTTCTCTGGGGAAACCCAGGGCAAATCCCAGAGAACAGGCTCAGGTGCTGATTGTTCTGTTGTGAAGACTCCAGGAGCTCCTGAATATTCAGTCTCTACTCCCTGGAGCAATCCCTGGTGGCACAGAGGTAACTGACTTAGTCCCTATTCAGCCACTCAATAAACATTGAGTGGCCTAGTGTGCTCAGCACCATATTAAACAAGGGAAGGCTACAAAGAGGTCTGAGAGCCGCCCTAGCAAGCTGGGAGCCTGGTGTCTTAAGACGGATTAGGCACCCACAAGAGAACACCAGGTCATCAGTGGGCAGCCATGAGATCTGCTGGCCCAGGTCCTGAATTTCCTGGGTTTGTTTTAATGCTTTATTTTCTATGTCAGTCTCCCCATAAATCATTGAGATACCCCAAATGTTCCTCTTCTGTATGGCAGTGAGACAAAATGTTCTGTCAAACACTGAGTTCTGATATTTATACTAAAAACAATCGGCACTGGCCACTTGAGCACTACAGATGGTAAGGTGGCGGGCCACTCAAAGCCCTACAGTGGTGGCAAACAGGAAACATGAGGTCTTTCAGTGAGGTTTGCCATCCCGTGGCTCGGCACATGTTTTCAATAGCCTGGGTTCTGCTCCTGTGTCCATACTGGTTAATTTCCTAAGCATATGCCCAGTGAGCAACAGTGAATAAGGCACCATACTGAGTTCCCAGAAGCCTATGTGATAGTTTCTTCAGGGATATAGACATAGAAGCTGGTGAATAGAAGAGGCAACCAAGGAGATAGAGGGCCCTAGCCTTGGATACACTCGAGATTTAACCTTTGCACTAGCAGCCCTGGGCACCACAACAGGACCTTAAGCAGAAATGTGAGGGGCTGTGAGTTGCTCTTTAGAAAAGCTGATGTCACCACGGGACAGAGACAGACAGCCAAAGCAGCCTGTATCACCTCAGAGGCCATCGTCACATAAAGCCCCAAGGACAGGGGTTTGCAGGGGCCTTTGCTGTCTTGTATGTCAGCAGCGCTGGGGTTTATCCCAGGGCTCTGTTAGGCAAGTGCCTTACAACAAAGCTATATCCTCCCTGGCCCCTTTCTTACTTTATTTTGAGATCGGGTCTTGCTAAGTTGCCCAGGGGAGCTTTGAACTTGCAGCCAATGCCCTTGCCTCAGCCTTCCCAGTAGCTGAGGTTGCAAGTTTGTGCCATTAGTCCCAGCTGTGTCTTGCAAGAAACTGTGTGATATGAAGCCCACAAGCCAAAAGTCACCTCAAGGGATGCAGGAGAGATTTGTCCCAGCTATTTTCCCGGGCTCCACATCACTGCAGGCTGCGCACAATAGTACACTCTGACATTTAGATGAGGAAAAGGAGGCAGCTTGGAGGGACAGAGGCTAAAGTTAACTTGAAAATTAACCTCTCCAAGTGATCCCACGTAAATTCAAAAAGACTCCAAGCTGGCTGAGCTAAAGGGAAGAAACCCTGCTTTGATGATTCCAAAAGAAAGATAATAAACAAGTCCCTGGTATTTCTCTATGGAGCATGGCATTTTGTTTTCTGGGGTCTATGTACCAACGACACAGTAGTTTTTATGTTGCCAATATGATAATGTTCTCTCTGTACTAACACCAAACAGCCTGGGCAGCAAGAAGTGGGAAAGAGAAAGCAAATAGAACCCATGAGGCAGCTCACCAGAACAGGGAGGGGGTACTGGGGGGGGGGGAGAAGCCCGGTAAGTCAATCGCCTGTGACGGCCTTACATCAGTGCCCCCCAAGTCCCTATAGGTTGTGCATGCCGGTGTCACCATCAGAAAATTCTGTAGGTGGGATGGGGCTGCAGCTCAGTTAGTAAAGCGATTACCTAGTATGCTCAACCCCCCAGTCCGTTCAATCCCCAGCACCACATAGACTGGGTGTGGTGTGATCCCCACACTTGGTGGGAAGGGTCATCTTCATCCACACAGCAAGTTCAAGGCCAGCCTGGAACACATGAGACTCTGTCTCAAAAAAGGGTGAGAGAGAAGGAGAGAAAGACAGACAGACAGACAGACAGACAGCAATAAAATGAGAGAAAACAAAAAAGAATATTTAAAGGTGTTTCAGCTGCTTGACAGGAGAAATTGTTCATGTGGCACTGGAGACTCATGCACTGCCCTTCTGGCCTCTGAGAGGACCCACACATGTGGCATGGACTCACACAGAACACACATGATGGATTTTATTTAAAAATCTGGTGTCTTTGAGTTAACTGGCTTGCGGTGTTTTTGATAGCAGCATAAATCAGCCAAGTCAGCAACTGTAAAACCCATATTGGTTCTGACACACCGACCCACAACCCTAGCTCCGGGGAATGTTATTGTCTCTAGAATTCTCCATTGTGGAGCCCACACAGACCAAATTTCTGTGAAGCCGGTTGACTTTTAAGATGTCAGACTCTGCTGGGTATGGTGATGGTGATTTACAGCTGTAATCCTTGGGAGGCTGAGGCAGGATCATTGCCATGACTTTAAGGGCCACTTGGAATACATAGTGAATTTGGGGCCAGCCTACCTTACAAAGTGAAACCTTGAAAAATAAAACCCTCAGATTCCTCTCTGATTATTTTTTTTTTGGAATACTTTTCTTTCTTTGACAATTTCGTATATTTATATCGTGATCATATCCAACATCCCCCCCCAAATCCCCTACCCACTCTCAAACATTCCCAACACATCCCTCCCTTACCTTCACATCCTCTTTTTCTTCTGTTTTGTTTAACCCACTGAGTTCAACTAGTGCTACACGATGACTGTGGGATCGTCCACTAGAGCGTGAGCAACCTATCATCAGCCACACCCTCTCCCCCAGCAGCCACAGATTGCAGGAGCTCCTCATCTGGGGTGGAACCTCAAAAAACCCTCTCCCATCTATGCGGGAATGCTGACTGGACTGATCTTGTGCAGGTAAGCACAGCTGCTGTGAGTCCATGGGTGTGACTGTCACACCCTGTCCAGAAAGCAGCACTGCGCAGCGCCACCCCCAACCTCTGCCTCCTACATTCTTCCACCACCTTTATGTGATGTTCCCTGAGCCTTAGGAGGTTAATAGTGATGTCTCATTAATCACTAATGTTGAAGAAGAAGAAGAAGAAGAAGAAGAAGAAGAAGAAGAAGAAGAAGAAGAAGAAGAAGAAGAAGAAGAAGAAGAAGCAGCAGCTTCCTTGACTAGGGTTGAGATTAGCACTAATATATGGTTAAGTATAAATATTTAGAAGGCAGTTAGACAATGTTGTTGGGGTTTTTGGCTCCTTTGGGGGGCCCGCCACCCAGCTCCCAAATAAATCACACACAGAGGCTTATTCTTTTTTTTTCTTTTTTTCAGAGCTGAGGACTAAACCCAGGGCCTTCCACTTGCTAGGCAAGCGCTCTACCACTGAGCTAAATCCCCAACCCTGAGGCTTATTCTTAATTATGAATGTCTGGCCTTAGCTTGACTTATTTCTTGCCAGCTTTCCTTAACTTTAAATTAGCCCATCTACCTTTTGCCTCTGGGCTTTTCCCATTCTCTTACTTCTGTAAATCCTACTCTTACTCCATGGCTTGCTGTGTAGCTGGGTGGCTGGCCCCTGGAGTCCTCCTCCTTCTCTGACTACTTCTTTCTTCACTCCTCCATCTTTTTTCTTCTTCTCTTTTCTCCCAGATTTCTCCTTCTATATATTCTCTCTGCCTGCCAGCCCCGCCTATCCTTTCTGCTGCCTTGCTATTGGCCATTCAGTTCTTTATCAGACCATCAGGTGCTTTAGACAGGCACAGTAACACAGCTTCACAGAGTTAAACAAATGCAACATGAACAAAAGTAACACGCCTTAAAATAATATTCTGCAACAGACAACATGTCCATTTAGCAAGACAATAGTAGTAGGTCCCCCACCAGGGCCTATGACTTCCCCAGCCATGATTTTTAACCAGGTTTACAGTACCAGGCATTAATTGTCTCCTATAAAGTATTATTATTCCTAGTACAGCGATGTCATTATTGTCCCAGGGGGCACATGTTGCCTGGCAGGCTGTTCTCTGATTATAATCTTGGCATTTTTGTCCCTCTGTCCTATCAGGCCACCACCATGATGCCAGTCCTCACCTAGTCTAGTTTATTAGCCCCTACTCGCTTCACAGACCTCCCTTCCTCACCCATATCCTAGAGCCACCCAGACTCTGATGTTCTGGCCTTGTCAACACTTCCTTTACTGTTCATCTGCCCCTAATGCCAGCCGCTGTCTGCTGTTTGCTCAGTGCTGATGCGTGCTCATGGTCTCTAGTCCCAAACAGTCACTGTTCTTGTAAGGTTCATTCTGTGCTCTTCACGAAACAGTTACCAGCTTCTCCCACACTTCACTAGCCCCCACCAATCCCCAGCCTCTGGTGGCACCAGATGAACTACTCTGTTTCTTTATTGACACCACCAGATGTCATACCACTGTTTAAGTTTTCATGGCTCTTTGACTCAGTAGGTCCAAAATGGAGCCAATGCTCTCTCCCTCTACCCAGCTGTTTGTGCTTGATTTTAGGGGAGTGGCTCATGGTGACCTCTTTCACCCTCACCTCAATCTCCATAGCTGCTTGTTTGGACGTCCAGTGCTGTTTTCAAATCTACCCATTCCACTTCACCTTCATCATTTACAGTTGGATTTAACTACCATCATCTTGCACATGGACCACTTGCAATAACCTCCTAAAAACCTTCCCCTTTGGGACTGGAGTGATGCTTCAGTAGTTAAGAGTGTTTTCTGTTCTCCTGGAGGACCTGAGTTTGTTTCTAGTACCCACGTCAGATGGTTCATAACTGCCTGTTCCTCCAGCTCCAGGGGGTCAAAAGCTTCTGGCCTCTTTGGGCATTTGCATGCATGTGCACATACCTATACACAGACACACACATATACACATAATCAAATCCTTAGAAAAATTTCCCCCTTTCTCTCTTGCTCCCCTCTAGTTTGATGAATCCACCCCACAGTAATAAAAATGATGCTTTTCTCTTTAATACAACCTTGAGTGTGCTAGTCCACTGTCTCAAACCCCTAAATGGCTTCCCAATGTGAAGAGGAATTATTTTAATATTTTAAGTTTTATTTATCATTGTATGTGGGTGGTGAATAATGTATTTGTGAGCCGTGGTGCATGCGTGCCATGGTTTGCATGTGGAGTTTAGAAGACAACTTTTGGGAGCCAGTTCTCTCCTTCCACTCTTCCATGGGCTCTGGGGGTTGAATTCAGGTCTTGTGTTTGCACAGCAAGTTGTTTTTCCAGCTCAGCATCTCACTGCCTCATGGATTTATTAAGGAATAGTGCGGGGTAGGGGGGGACCTACCACAAATAGGAGGGAATCCAAGGGAAAATGCCTTTTAAAAATCTTTACCTATTTATTATATTTCTGCATATGCATATGTGTGTGGTGTATCTCTGTGTGGTGTATGTGCATGTATGGGTATGGGTGCGCATGTGTGTGTGCAGGCCAGAGGAAGAGCATCCTCCTCTATCACTCGCCATCTTGTTCCTCTGAGGAAGGCGCTCTCCCTGACCCTGGGGCTATGCTTTACTGCTAGACTGTCACTAAGTCCCATTCACATCTCTGCCTTCCTCGGTGCTGGGGTTATGGGTATGTGTGTGAGCATACTTGACTTTTATGCGGGTTCTGGGATCCAAACTCCAGTCCTCAATGCTTGTACAGCAAGTATTTTTAACCACTCAGCCATTTCACTAGCTAAAGCCTTAGAATGCTCTAGAAGACCCTGTCAGCTGAGGTCACTCCTCTCTCTCCAACTTCATTGCTGGCTGTCCTTCTTTCTACTCTCTGCAAGCCAGCTTTCCTTTCAACTATCAAACTCTTCAGCAACCTCATTGTCTTATAACATGTTCCCATCCCCACCAGTTCTCAGCATCGACTCTTCTTCCTTAGTGGCTACTTGTTTCCCTTATCCAGTGCAGACTTGATAGTACACAATCTTGGAGTCCACGGTACGTTGTGATGCACTGTTTAGCACACGTGCAATGGCCTCCTTCTTTTGTGAATATCTTCCTAGTGAGCATCTTTTCTGATAGTGATATTTTATTTGTACTGAAATGTGATTTGTATGTTAATAAATAAAGTTGCCCAGGGGTCAGAGCTATTAGCAAGCCATAGTGAAAGCTGGGTGGTGGTGGTGCATGCCTTTAATCCCAGCACTTGGTAGGCAGAGCTAGGTAGATCTCTGTGTGTTCAAGGATACAGCCAGCATTGGAGACACACGCCTTTAATCTCAGTACCAACCATAGAAGACCTGGAGGTCTGTATAGACAGGCAGTGACGAGGAGGTCATGTGGTTGGGTTTGCAACCAATGAGAAGGCAGAACAGAAACTCTATTTAAAAAAAGACAGACGGGGCCAGAGAGATGGCTCAGAGGTTAAGAGCACTGACTGTTCTTCCAGAGGTCCTGAGTTCAATTCCCAGCACCCATATGGTGGCTCACAACCATCTGTAATGAGATCTGGTACCCTCTTCTGTGTACATAATAAATAAATAAAAAAATCTTTAAAAAAAAAAAAAAGACAGACACAGGAAGTAGGTCTCTTTCAGAGAGGTAGGACAACAGTGAAAGTGAAGAGTAAGGTTTTTAGCTCTTAGCTATTGCTCTGACCTCTTGGCTTTCATCTCTGTATTGGCTCTGTGTTTCTTATTTAATAGACGGTTGGTTACATCTACATTTTCTGATATTTGATAAGTTATTTTTGCAATCAGGAGTCACACATCATCTCCAGTGGCATGGCCCCATTCAGATCACAGCACCCAAGCTGAAGGTGAAGTTGGCTTCTAACAGTGAGCTTGTGCTGGGTCCACTAGCCAGGTGGCAGAGATGGTAAGTGTGTGGAGCAGGTAGTTATCGGATCCAGTTCTCCGTGAGCCCCCAGTCTTGCTTCTGTGTTGTTTTCTCTACTGTCATTCCTGAATCATAGTCTACAAATTCATGCTTGGCCTTAAGGTGGCCAAATAAATGCCATGTTAACAGAATGTACTCAGAGAAGGCAACCTGCAACCCCCACCCTTCTCCCCCGACCCCTGCCATCTGTTCTCTGTGAGAATGAGCTCAGGTTCTATGAATGTAGCAAGTTCCTACATTCTCCACCCCAATCCTCACTCTCTCCTCAATGTCAATGTGTCTCCAATGCGTCTGTTCACCACTCGCTCCCTCCAATCCCTCTCTCCTCAAGGTCCCCCTTCTCGCTCGCTGTGGGTCTATTCTCTCCTCCCATCTTTTTTTTTTTTTAACAGCGTCTAATTATAGCCCAGGCTAGCCTTGGATTCAGTGGGTAGCCGAAGATGACTGAGCTGCTCTTGCTTTGCCCTCCAACCCCCTTCATCTGTGCTCCTGACCTTCTCTTCTCACCCTCTACGCTGGAGTTCTTCAAAGAATTGCTCCATTTTCAGCCTTCATCTCCTCCCACCCACTCCCTGTTATGATTTCATTCACCCATTTCTCACACAGTTAACACCTGCCTCCAGTTCAGAATTTAAAACATTGCAAGAGATGTACAGTGGACCATTGTCCATTCACCCATCTCCCTGGTCCCACGATCTCCCCAGAGGCAGCCCCGTGTCCAGCTCCTTCTTTAATCTCTGTAGATCACATGCACATATACTTATTGGAATTTTTAGACAATTGGAGGCATTTGTACACATTTTCTACCGTTGGGCTTTTTTTTCCACTGGAAGTATTTAGAGGCTGTCCTGTGTCGGTATATCCAAAGCTGCCTCGCTCTTCTAAATGGCCGCCAAGATCCCACTGCGAAGACGTCGCCAGTTCCCCTTTTAGGACATTAAGGATCTTTCTGCCCTTTGTTCTAACACATACGCTGCCGTGAGCATCCTCACACACGTCTGCTCTCCCACCCTTGTGAGCGCTTCTGCAGAAAAGGAGCCACAGAAGGAAACTGCATTTTCCATTTTGAAATCAAATTGCTCTCCACGGAAGCCGTACTATCTCATCTCCCCACAGCAAGACACAGGAGGGCCCTGTTTCCCCTCATACTATGAAAGAGATTTTTTTTTTAATGACTGTTAGGTGAAAAGTATAATTTTAAATTCTTTTTTAATTTCACACATAGTTTTATTGGATTCACCCTCTCCTTCCCCTGAAAACTCCTCCTGTACCCACACATCCCTCTCCAAAACTCATGTCCTCTTCCTCTGTAATTTTATATGTATGTATGCATGTATGTATCCTAGAACCTGTGGCTAGAGCGGTCATGGATCCTTGATTCCATTTTGCTAAACTGATGTTAAATCCAACTGTCTTCTAAATGCTTACCCTTATCCATAAGACTACTGCAGCTCTCAGCCCCCATCAAAGAGGCGCCTTTTTGTAGCAGCCAGTGGCTATTTCCCACAATGAGCCACAGCACGGAGAATAAGTGATTGTGGGGAGCACGTCCCCCAAAAGGACATCTATAGTACGTCCTGTATCCAGTGCTGAGAGAACCTTGTGGAAGACGAGGTGGAAAGGCTGTAGGATCCAAAGGCTGGGGAGGCCTGCTGTGAAATGCCACCTTCTGAACATGACAGGGATGATTCCCCTGAACTCTCCACAAGGTTGCCTGCGTAAGACTACACAAGTCAACCTCCCACCATGATGGGGAAGGGCTCACAAGGCCTTACCTCCAGTTTAAAAGCTACAGGCAGTTGGTGTCTGCTCGGGGAGAGAGACTCAGTTTTCTTCATGGACGAGCCCCCGATAGGTTGCCCACATCCAGAAGGTCAGCCCTGCACTCAAATCCCATATGGATAACACTAAAAGCACACTTTCAATCTGTATTTGTTTTTATGGATGTACTCAAGCACTCCTATTTCTCAGTCTTTTGTGTTTCTCCCTCCATAAATCATCTGTTCCTATCTTTTGCCTGGTTGGAGATGGTCTTTTTTTTTTTTTTTTTTTTTTTTGGTTTTTGGTTTTTCGAGACAGGGTTTCTCTGTGTAGCTTTGCGCCTTTTCTGGAGCTCACTTGGTAGCCCAGGCTGGCCTCGAACTCACAGAGATCCGCCTGGCTCTGCCTCCCGAGTGCTGGGATTAAAGGCGTGCGCCACCAACGCCCGGCGGAGATGGTCTTTTAAGGATCCTAGGGCCAGTCTATATTAGAAAAATTCATTCCTTGTGTATGATATTAGTTGCACATATTTTTAGCCACTACTTAACCTTTTGTAATCCATGTTACATGCCCAATAAAACAAATGCACTACTCTACTGTTGTTTTCCCCTGCCTCATGATGGCAAAAATCCAAAGCCTTTCTTGGCCCTCATGCTTTTCAGCATTCGACTCTGCCAATCCATCTTGTGAATAATCTCTTTCAGCTATATGCGCTTCTGTATCAAGCCTCACCTCCCACTTCTCTGTTGCATCTCTATTGTTTCCCTAAAATTCCTGGGACAGTGTCCTTGGGAAAAGCCATCTGCTTGCCCTTGCTCAGCAGAGGCCAGGAGAAGCCCAGCTGGATCACACTGGGCACTTTCCTGGCACCATTAGTGGGATGTGCTGAGAAGGGTGTTACATACATCTAGGAGTGTGCAGAGAAGGGTGTTACACACATCTAGGGGTGTGCAAAGAAGGGTTTTACACACATCTAGGGGGTATACAGAGAAGGGTGTTACACACATCTAGGGGGGATGTGCAGAGAAGGGTGTTACACACATCTAGGGGGTATACAGAGAAGCATGTTACACAAATCTAGGGGTGTGCAGAGAAGGGTGTTACACACATCTAGGGGTGTACAGAGAAGCATGTTACACACATCTAGGGGGTGTGCAGAGAAGGGTGTTACACACATCTAGGGGTGTACAGAGAAGCATGTTACACACATCTAGGGGGTGTGCAGAGAAGGGTGTTCACACATCTAGGGGGTATGCAGACCAAGTGGCCTAGGCTGATTGCTAGACTCTTTTTGCGGCACATCAAACTTAACAATCTAAAAACTGCCCCTCCCAACTTCTCTCCCGCACTGGGCTTTTGCTACTCTTGTAGTCCTGGTGGGTCTGAAACTGTCTCCCCAGCCTCTCCAGACTCAGCAAGCTCCACCAGCTCTGCTATGGCAGTCTCTTCCACTCTTCTCTTCCCTTGCAGCCCCACATCAGCATCTCCACAGAAGCATGCCTTTCTTGATCCTTAGACATTCTCCTGCTGCAGTCTTGCACATTCCTGGTCCCTCTGCTCAGAAAACTTCATTTTCTCCCAGGCACCAGCCCTCGCTCACTCCTCAGCAGAGAACTCTGAAATGGCTAAAACCCCCAGTGTGAATTGAGGAACCCTAGCTGCAAATGAGGTACCACAACAGAAGATACATTCTTCAAAATGGAGAAGGAAAAAAGGCTGGGGATGTGCCTCTGTGGAAAGCATGCCCATCACAAAACAAGGAGCATTGGCTGGTGCCTGTGATCCCAGCACTCCAGAGATGGTGGCGGGAGAATTCAAAATTTAAGGTCACCTTCAACTACATATGGAGTTCTAACTACGTATGTAGCTCAGTCACCTGAGCTACAAGTGACTGTCAACAACAACAAAAAAAAAGTGAAATATCTTCTCTGTTCACCTAATGATGCTATGCATATGTGTATGATCTGTACACACGTTATGGTTGTTCCTTCAGACGCATCCCATTAATGTTTAGGAGAAGTTTGCCGCTGTTTCTTTTAATTGTTGTTTTGACTTAACTGTAGGCATTTTCATTCCAGGCTCCCCATTTCCTCTGCTGCAGGCCCCTTCTGCTCGGGTTTCGCTGTTGCTGCAACTTAAGACCCTCCCCTGGAGAATCCAGTGGCAAAAGGCCATCTCCAAGACTCTGCTCCACACTCTGGTTTCAGGAGAGTCCAGCAATGGCCCCGCCCCCACCCCAGTGGAAAGGTGTCCTAACGTGGGCACTTAAGCCACGTCCCTATCTTCTGGAACCATCCTGCTCTCCTCTCAATCCCTTTCCATCAGCACCCTCAAGAAATAACCTCCAGCCAGTGTCACGGCAAAGCCCTCTGATGCTCTAAGAAATCCTTGGGTGGACGGCTAATTGCCCCGACAAGCTAGTATTTGGGGGAGGGGGAGTTTCCAAGACTCGACATCCCTGCTCTAAAGAATGCACCCACCCTTACACACTCAGACCTATCTGGACATTACTTGGGAGCTTTGGCCTGGAGAGAGAGGAGAGGGCATTTCTGAGAACGCAGGACAAGCTGAGTAGGCTCCTCCAGGGTGGAGGGAGAAGGGAGGGGAGAGGTGCAGAAGGGGTGGGGACAGAAGGGCTGGCCAGAGCAGGACGCTGCTGCTGCTGCTGCTGCTGCTGCTGCTGCTGCTGCTGCTGCTGCGCTCCTGCTGCTTGGTGTGCAGGGGACATTCGTCGTTGGGACAGAGGGCAGAGCCTCTAGGTGTCCTTCTTCACCATCTTCAACCATGGCAGAGAACTCGGACAAAGTTCCGATCACCATGGTAGGACCTGATGACATTGAGTTTTGCAGTCCTCCGGTGAGTACCCTCTGGGTCCCTGGTCCTGGTGTGGAGTGAGGCCACACGCAGGGACCCAGGCTGCGTGTGGGTGCCAGATCCACTTCTGGTGTGAGGGATTTGTGCCATTGAATGTGTGGTGGGTGAGGGCATCAAATGAGGGTGCCCAGTGTGTGGGTGGAGTGGCAGGGTGCACAGGATCCACCACAGGTGTGGAGCGAACCTCTAGTGACAGCAAAGGGTGACGGTCTGCCGGGCTAGCGGCCCTTCCCGGGGAAGGCTGCTGTTATTTCCACACCTAAGGACAAGGGACCCTCAGGAGACGGCGGCGTCTGTGTGCCCCGGCCAAGGCCTCCCAATCCAGCCCTCGAGGTGCCCCGGGGACACGGTGCAAGGACCGGGAGTGTGTGTGGCACAGCGGCGGCGACCCATCCCTCTCCTGCTCTGCAGGCATATGCCACCGTGACCCTGAAACCCTCCAGCCCTACACGTCTGCTCAAGGTCGGAGCTGTGGTCCTCATTTCCGGCGCGGTACTGCTGCTCTTCGGCGCCATCGGAGCCTTCTACTTCTGGAAGGGGAATGACAATCACGTAAGTCCAAAGCGTGGCTCAAAGGGCTATCCACCAGAGTTGGGGTGCAAGGGCCGCCAGGTGCCTGGGGTGGCCGGTCCCCCTAGGTGGAGCCAGAGCGCTGGTCTGCCAGTGGACACCACTTGCTCCTTCCCCTTGGTCCTCTTGGGATCCCCTCCTTTGTGGATCCAACCCCACGAGGGTACTGGGCACAGTGTAGGCAAGCTCAGGGTTTCTAAGACGAAAGCGGGAGTGGTGAATGTTCGAGAATGTCCTGGACACTTCGGGGGAAAGCCATTCTCTGCCACCTAGGCCTAATGCAGCCACCAGGCAGTTGTGAGACAGTGGGCAGGGCACGTGACCTCTCTGAACGTCTCATCCCGGAAAAAAAAAAAAGAAAAAAAAAGAAAGCAAATGATCCTTAAGGCCTGTCCCAGCTGAGGAAAGCTATAAATTTAAAAAAGACAAAAGGGAAGAGAGAATATTCCGACCCACAGCTAGGGGTAAATCTTTATCCTTAAGGTTTCTGTGTTGGTGACCTATTCGTTCCTACCCCCTTCTCTTTATTAAAACAGAAAGTCTGACTTCCTTAGAGGTGACAAATCTCTTTTAAGACTCAGTCTGGTCACCTGTGATTTAATGGCAAATGTCTCCCTAACTACCATCCTACTTTTATCTACTCGTTTATTTTAAAGCTGGATGGACTCTCTCACGGAGCATAAAAACTGCTCTGTCTGCACTGGGCAGAGCTCCAGTGTGTTCTCTAAATACCTGACTGTGTCCACCTATGTAAAAGGGGGCATTTTATCTTGGTGACCATTGCCGCACCGGGTATAAGCCTATTTCAACTAATGGAAAAGAATTCCATCTCCAGGGTGCACACAAAGGGCTCTTTCTTAATCACTGTCCTCCCAGGATCAGTGACTACTGCTTTTCCTCCTCTCCCACCATGAAATTCAAAGCATGAACGAATCCCAGTACTTAGAGAAAATGGTGCTGAAAGCAATTCAACCATTTTACACATCACATCTTCGGCAGTCACTGCATAATTTGTATTTTTAACTCAAATGCCTAATGTAGATAAGCATGCCATTTAGCACTGAGTCTGTTTTAGAGACTATATCAAATTTACAAGCATCAATTTGTAAGATCAGAATTGCGCTGTATTTTGTGTGGATTTGAAAAGTGCCCTAATGTATTTGTATTTTAAATATAGACACTGGGCCAGATGCTCACATATGAAAGCACAGAATCTGAACATGAAAATGATTTCAACGTCTGCATCCCCATTGGTAGCAGGGTTGAGATTGTCACCCTTTGGGAAATTTGATGGTGTTAGAATGTAAATACTCTCTTTTAGATAACAAAACCTCGATAATGGAAGTCATTTGGAGACAAAAATAGCTTTGCTTTTTAAGGTTTTTGGTAAATATTTTGGCCATGAAATTCATAAAAGCATTGCCATTTGGCATTTAAGTATTTAAGGCAAACGTGGCTTGCTGACAAGCTTCTTAGAGAGAATGAGCCATCGCACTGAAGAAGCGGACTCCCTTGCCCCACACCTTTCATTTTACGGCAAGATGTTTGGTTGTCTGGTTCAAAGATCAGTATTAAATTCTAAGAATACAGAGGAATAGTGAATCACATTTTATTGCCAACAATCAAAGTTATTGCTATTTCCTACACAGACAGGAGAATGAAGAAAAACCATGGCAGTTCTTTTTTTTTTTTTCTGGAAAAAAATGTCTGATACTGTTCCATATTATTTAAGTCTGGAAAACAAATCACAAAATTCGGAGTAGCGTACATTTGGCACATGCCTGTGCTATGCATGGGTCTACTTTCCCTGAATATAATTCTACATCACCCAAGCACAGCACAGTCAAAAAGGTAAGTCTCCATCAAGCAGACACAGTCATCAAGCTAATGGACTCCCCCTTCTCTGGCGAGACAAGACTAGGCGACTACTGCCTCTGCTCTCAGTTTCCAAAGGAGAACAAGCTGTGACGTTCACTCCCCCACATCTCACGTGACTCAATCCCCAAGGACAGGTCTGCTCAAATTTAGCTGTAGGGCTACCAAGCACGGGGTACTAATAATGAGGGGATCACTGACTGAGCTCAAATATTGAGGCCATTTTTCATCCACGTTGTTGTAAATGGAACAAGGCATTGAAATATGGGAAATTCCCATCAGCGCCCGAGAACTGACAACTCTACCCATTTAGGGAGGGGAGGAGACCATTGCTTGGGGCCTTTTTCTTAGATTAATTTTTCTAGACATTTTCCCAAACATTATGTAATTAATCTTATAGAACCGAGGCCTTATTAAAAACTCATTAGCAAATATCCTTGGCTGTAAAAGGCACCATATTGAGCAGAATTTTGGCAAATAATAAACTGCATTGTACTTGGCGAGAAATAGCCTTAGGTGCCAACAGCTCCCTGGGCTTAGAGCAGATAATGTAATTGCCGCTCCAGCAGCTCAGCTTCCTGCCCAGCTCAGGGGGCCCAGAACTTTGGAAACTGTAGACTGCTTTCCACCCTCCCCCACTTCTGCCCCCATCACTTCAAGAGGGCACAGGCTTCCTTCTCCTGCAGCCACCAGGACCAGCATGAAAGATAGACCAGTTCTGAATCCAGAGGATGCAAGCTGAGGCTAGGGAGCCTTTGCTGAGGGAGTCAGTGGAAGTGGTGGGAAGTGAAATCAGAGCTGCAGGGATCAAAGCCAGACTGGCTACATAATATGACAAGCTCAAGGCCAACGTGGGCTACATATTGAGACTTGGAGGAAGGGGTGGGGAGAGAAGGGAAGGAGAAGGAGGAAGGGAGGGAAGGAGGGACGATGAGGAACCAACTAACAAGGATTCCTAAATGGTTAAGTTCTTAGACGTTGCACTGCTTTGGTTTGTTACCAGCTGAGTGGAGGACACTTGTGCCAGTAAGAACTCACAGGCCACGGCTAACCCTGTGTACAATGGCTGCTCTGAGGACCCAGGGCAGAGCAGCGCCTGCTTTCTCAGCTGGCCTGCAGAAAAGACCTGGTTCAGCCAAAAAAACAAAACAAAAACAAAAAACAAAAACAAAAAAACAGAAAAAAAACCAAAACAAAACAAAACCCAGGCTTCCCTAACTGGGCTGCTTCTGGAGGAGAAGGTAAAGCAGGCTGCTGGGCCCTGTTCCATCTCTGCCAATTCGGCATCCTACACGTAGCCCCCGTGGTCAGAACAGTGTAGGAAACTGCAGGCATCTGAGTTTCTGAAAGGAGGCAAGTAGGGCAGGGATGAGAGATGGTCACGCCAAGGTGGTGCCGGTATTTTTTCTCTTACCAAATGAAGATGGCTACTCAGGAGAGTGAGTGGGAGTGGCCAATCCATCTCCGCCTCTCTGATGATAAAATAGTGGTCTGTGGGGCTAGTGATAATGAGTTTTCTCCAAGTGATGATCCAGTAACAACAACTACGTTTTCTAGTGTTTATCCACATAGTAGTCATTCTTCATAATGCAGGAGAAAAATCAGACTTGACTAGAATTGCAGCTATTTACAGTTCAGACTGGCTGACCCGGCATGAGGTAGGAATGGTCTCTCTTCAGTCCTTTCTTCAGTTCTCGGCCTTTCTGCTTTGAAGACTTACACATATGTATATGTGTATGAGCACACAAACACTTTGTATGTTAGACAGATGACAGCCAGATGATGGATGGTTAATGAAGACAGATAGATTGCTAAAGTCCTAAAGAAAGAAAGAAGAGAAACCCAGCCTCCAGCCCACCACATATAGAAAGGTCTATCAGGAGAGCAGCATGCTGGGCTGTTGGCTATTTTTAAGCTATTGCAATGATAAAGTTGTCTAAACTAAGAAAGCCCTTTGGATCATCTAATTTAGTGATAAAAAAAATTTTTTTTTCAGAGGTAGTCTTTGTAGCCCTGGATATCCTGGAGTTTAATATGTATACCAGGCTGGCTTTGAATTCACAGAGATCTGCCTGCTTCTGCCTCCCGAGTGTTGTTGTGTGTAAATCATATCCCAGTCCTGTCTGAAATCTTTACCATATGCCATTCCCCACATCTAATCTTGACCAATAAACTTTAAAAAATCAATCTTCAAACAAAGATGCCACTGTTTCAGCTGAAAAAAATCTCTCCATAGGTGGTTCTCAGTCCAGGTGCAAGCAGAATTAGACTTTAGAAAACCAAATACTGTTGCTCAACCCCCAACTGCACAGGCTTTAATGTAATTGGTCCAGACACGGTACCTGGAGCATCTATTCAGTAGCCAAGATTCAAGTCTTGGAGCTGTTTAAATAGCTATCAAATACTACCAAAGATTTTACTTAAAAAGCATTTTAAAATAAATCAGGCTGGGGAGATGGCTCATTTTGTAAAGTTCTTGCCATGCATACTTGAGGAACTGAATTCGATCCCCCAGAACCCACATAGTAATCCTATCACTAAGGGGGCCAAAACAGGCTTGCTGGCTGGCCAGTTTAGTTGAATTGGTCAGTTCCAGGTTCAGTAAGACACTGTGTCTTTAAAAAACGTGGTTAGTGATTAAGGAAGACACCTGACATTAACATCAGGCTTACACACACACACACACACACACACACACACACACACACACACGAAATCATTGTACTAAGTGACTGGTGTATGGATGAAGTCCTCAAATACAAATGTATTACTGTTCATGGTATTTCCATGCATCTGTGAAAAAGATGAACCCCACCTCACATACTGCAGGTCTGCAGAGAAGCCCCAAATTGCCGGAAGAAAGCAAGCACCACTGACTCTTGTGTTCACTTCTAGATTTACAATGTTCATTACACCATGAGTATCAATGGGAAATTACAAGATGGGTCAATGGAAATAGATGCTGGGAACAACTTGGAGACCTTTAAAATGGGAAGCGGAGCCGAGGAAGCGATTGAAGTTAATGATTTCCAGAATGTAAGTATATTTCACGCACTTAGAGAGTTTCACTGGCAAGCCCCGGCCTTTCTGGTCTGAGGAGAAGCAGCATCTCTCATGTGTACCAGTGGTTACTGTTCATTACAGCAGCTCGGGTGCCACCCATCCGCACTTTGTAACTTGTGCTCCTTGAGAAAGGGGCTTGCTTTGGCTTCCATGTTCTCAAAAGGAAGAAGCATGGGCGAGTATACAAAACAGCCAAACCTCTTTGAGTCCAGTAGACCCAGCTGTTAGGGAGAATGATACTGGAGGGTCACTTGAGCCCAAGAGTTTGAAGCAGCCTGGCAGCATGAGATTCCCATCTCCAAGCAAGAAAAAAGATGTTTAAAAATGAAATGAACAAGCAACACAAGACAAAACACCCTAATCCAGTTCATGTCCTTAAATAACTGCTTGAGAAAATGAATTTATTTCTAGAAAATAAAAGATACATGGACTTAGAAATCAAAATAAGGCTTTTTTATGGGAAAATATGTCATTGACAAGGACAAGCTCTTCTTGGACTTGCATAAAGTCTTCAAGAAAGACTCATGAGAACTATGTCGTTCCAAGTGATTTTCTATAACTTGACATATAACATGCTCAAATAATATTCAAGGACAGCAAGGACAAAACTTTGGACTTCTAGAGAATAAAGACATTTTAATGACTGGGTAGTTTCCCAACAATAGTAGGTTTTACTCCCATATTTTTCTAATTTCCCGTTTAATCCAGAAAATAGGCATGGGTGGATTCCCTATTACAGCCCAGGTTTTCTGGCATGGCCTATTACAACAAAAACATTTCAGTCCTCTTTTTGTTTTGACCAAAATTTAATTTACAGGCAACCTGAGACATTAGATTGTTCGTTGATGCTTCAGCATGCATCTGCTAACGGTAACAGAAGCGTCACTCCGGCTAAATTTCCAGTTGGCTGACAAAAATCTTCTTCTCTTATGTTCTGTGATGAGGAAGAAGCATCAGTATTTAGGTTCTTCTGCTAAATCTGCAGACGAAGTAGGTGAAACTTCATAATGAAGGAGGGCTCTTGAAAATAATGTCTCTTCTGATAGTTTATGGGTCTACAAACATCTCATCAACCCATCTTCCTCTGATTGATGAAAAAAAATGAAAAGAAGCTTCTCATTTACGCAAAAGCACTCCTCTTACGGGAGCCAAAACACGCTTCACAAGTCCTTTTGAATTCCCAGCAGATGTTGGCATTAGTGCTCAGAGAGGCTGAGCACTGATGCCGATGAGGACTAGCTGTGTTCAGAGGGGGCCCTGCCCTGGGGACAGGCTCTGCAGCTCTGAGTGTGCCCAGCTGCACTCTGTTCGGTCATCACATTGCAAATGGTTCTGGTCTGTGCACAAGTATAATTTCTCTGGACCTATTAAATGCTTTTACTGCAAAATCCAGGACAGGGCAAAACATTTTTTCTCTCTACTACTCAATATAAACTAATAAAATGTGGCTCCTCCGCACACATCATTCAATCCAGAACAAAACTGAATACCTTTGATGTGCCACACTGTCAAAATATGCAAAAAGGAGTTGAGGATGAATTACAAAAGGCCCCTCACTCTTGAGAGGTTCATGTATCAAGAATATCCTCTGAAAATATTTTAATCCCAAACCTATATATCTGTTTTATAATCCTTTGGTTCTTTCTAATAATGGTATTGATTGTGTTTTGTTCTCATAGACCAACAGGGCCACAAATATTTTATAAACTGATCAATTCTCTTTGATAGCTCCTACATTTCTCTGAGTCAGAACTGGTGAGTGGAACATTTTTTTGATGGATAGCACCTGTTATGGGTTTCAACAAGCCTGGACTTTTGAAAAGACATGAATCAGCCTCCGTGGTCATCTGCTATTACTTTTGCCCCCATTTTAGACCATCAGTCAAATGCAGGAAGTGTTGATTAAAGCTCACCACATGTGGGGATGGTGCTAGGCACAAGGGATGGAAGATGACTGACATTTATCCTTCAAGGACCTTCTGGTCCAGTCTAAGAGAAAGACACATGCCCAGAAATGTGCCATAATGAGCTATGGGTAGAGTGTGCTTCACACACAAAGGCATCGCTGCTGATTAGTGACTTAGCACAGGCTTAGCCCGGGCGATGACATAATAATTGAATAATGTCCCGAGGAATGATTTGTGCTGGGAACTGGACCCAGAGCCTTTCTTTCTTGTGCTAGACTAGCACTCTACCACTGAGCTATAGCCCCAACCCTTTTGAAAAATGGCTTGAACTCTCACAGGGAGGGCTGGAAAGGATACCACAAAAGGATTCACAGTCCCATCCCAGTGTGGTCAGCTCAAGGATGGGAATGGAGATTGACGGAGAGGCAGGTGGGGTTCTATCATGCAAGATTCAGACCTGTAAACTGACACCCAGGACCCACCCCAGTGTTTTAACACAGCCCAGCATAGGACAGATACCTTAAGAGAGAGAAAGGCTGAAAACCAAATGCTCCAAACTTTGTTCCCTGAGACAGAAACAAAACAAGACTGAGTTGATATACAGTTCGTGATTTGTATTCTGAAAGACTATAGCCTGACAAGCATCCATGCTGTTGGCTAAAGCCAAGTTCCTCAGACCTGAGACCAGTAACAAGAGCCATGAGTAAAAACTAAAAATAGACAGTAGTGGTGAGCACATATGGGTATTCTGGGTTTTCAGAAAACAATTCTTTTAATATGTGGATATTTGAAATTTGTGATTTAAAAAGCTAGAGGGGGGAAAAAAGACAGTATAACCTACCTAGAAGGTAGGTAGGTTATTGATTTCAAAAATCAATATAACCCTCAACTGTAATGTAAAGGAACAATAAAATGAAGGTAATTTATAGTGAAATATGGGTTTCCTATGTGCACGCTCAGCCTGCTGCACTAGCTGGCGTTAACAAAGTCAAGTGTGTGCACTGGTCGTTCAAAGACTGCCAGTGCACACACCCGCAATGCAGATGGTCACCAGTGTGCTTTGGCAATTAAATGCTACGAAACCTTCTGACGGTAGGCATCAGTACCAATCTCTCGATGGGCATGGCTGTGCATGCCTGACACCCCAGCACTTGAGAAGCTGAAATGGGATTGTGAGTTTGAGACAAGCCTGAGATTCTGTCTCAAAAAAAAATAATCAAAAACTAATTTATTTCCAGTTCTCAGTAACTGTTTGTAGGAAACTCACTGTGCTGTGAGCTATGCTCAGTCACTGTATGTTTATAGGCAAAATGAAAACGATATTCTGTGCCAGACGGATTCCTACAGACAGCTTTGTTTCCTAGGACCCAGGACAGTTGGTTCTTCAGGATTCTAGGGGACCCCAAAAGGCCAGAATACCCCAATCTTTGCATCAGACTCTTCCAATAATTTCTAAAATGCCTGTTGGGGCCAGGACTCCCTTCCCTCCTTGAGGCCCTCTAGGGGTCACAGATGAGGTGGCAGCCAGGGCAATAGCATGTGGCTCTTTGATGAACAAAGTGTTGATTTTTTTTTCTTTTTATCTTCACTAGTTGCCTTTGTTAGCAAATTTCCTCATTATCACTGACTTCTCAGGCCCTGTTTGTTTACTAACACAGGAGGTTTGTCTGCCTTTCTTGTACTTCTCCATCTGCTTAATCGCTTAATATATCTGGCCACTTGATGCAGATTTGCGGCTAGACTCGATGGTTAAGTGTGAATTCATCTCCCCTAGTCCCACCCCGTGGACTGTCAGCAACCTCTGCAATGTGCGCACTGGCACAATTAACTCAGTGTTAGGTCCTCTTTCAGTGTAGTGGGTCTGCAGTGGACTCTGCTCTCTCCAGGCGTACTGGAATGATGTATGATGTCCTCCCAACAACGTGTCTCATGTTCAGAGAGCATTCGTGTCTGGAACTAGAAAACCTACCACATAGGGAAGCAGTGATCTCTCTCCCTCCCTTGTTTTTTAAGCTAAAAGTCCTAGATTTACACTCAGAGTAAGAGTGGTAGAGTTTTGGGAAGTAGCACAGCAGACACCAGTGGTGCTCAAGCTGTATTCCTTGTGGTACCAGCAGGGTAGCCACCCAGGGCTTGCTGAAAATACAAACTTAGAACGTACTGCATCAGAAATCCTCACCCTGGGCTTGGGACCCAGCCCTCTGGGTTTCATCCCAGTGACTCTGAGACAAACAAATGTTTATGAGCCCCAGGTACAGGAGAAACTTGGCCTGAAAGACTGTTACAGTCACTTAAAAATTTTACTCTGAACAAGTTCCCTTTGCCCTAAACTGCTGGGCCTCAATTCTAGTGGTCTGTCCATCAGGGACATCTGGATAGTTTAAGAATACTCAAGAGACTGAGCGCCACATTATCAATGTAAGAAGAATATTTTGGGAGGGCCCGGCAGCTGGGTTCTGTTTTTAGGTTTGTTTTGCTTGTTGATTTCGACTAGATCTCATATACCTCAGTCTGGCCTACATGCTCACTATATAACTAAGGATGACCTTGAACTTTTGACCCTCCTGCCTCCACCTCCCCAGTGCTGTATCACCAAGCCTGGTTTTGTCAACTATGTTCTTAAAATCTCTCCAGGGGATGTTGGTGCCCAAAGCAGAGGCTGTAGTCAGACCATATCTCTGCGGTGTCGAGGAGCTGGGTCAGTGGAGACAAGGTGACAGGGATTACATGGTGTGAATGAGCAAAAAATGGGCCATGCAGGAAGATCCCCGTCTTCCCTCCTCTCTTCTGTGACCTGCCGGCTCTGTGGGTTTCAGGTCCCGGATGTGAGTAAGGTAGATTCCTGTGATTCTACTCCAGCAGGACTTATGGTTTACTTCATTCTCCGTTTAAGAAGCCTGAGCCCACAGCTCTGGATTTATGCTTTTCTTCCCCCACACCTTAACATTGACTCAGCCAGTTCAGCCCTGTCCTACACTGATCTCAGCACACCAGGAGGTTATCAGGGTTCAGACATGTGGTGGAGTCTACATTATTAAGCATAAAATTTCTGACCTTTAAGAATATTTGGATCATTTATTCATTTTGAAACGATGTCAGCAGAATCCAAGTAAACACTCCAGGGACAGACTGTGCAGTTCCTTCTCACATCCTCTTCAGGTGAAAGCTGTCAAGGCAGAGGGAGCTTTGTGCCAGTGTGTCCCTTAAGGCTGGTCCCCAGCCAGGAGGAAACACTGTTTATATCTCAGAGGGGACAAAACAAAACACCTAAGTGCTGGGGTAAGGTTTAGCTGCTGGTGCTGTATAAAGCTTTTCTGTTCACTTCGGACTCGGTAACTGGGGAAAGCTCAGAATTAAGGGAATTCATTAATTTGACCAACGTTTTATGAGAGGCTTTGTAGGATCACAGACAGATGCATACACACACACACACACACACACACACACACACACACACACACTCACACACACGCACTCACACATCATTTACCGATCTCCAGAAGTTTATAACTGAGAACTGTGGACCAAGCGACAAATCACAGATGAGACTTAGAAAAAGTCAGAGACAGAACACACCTCGGCCACAAGCTCAGCAAAGGCTGCATGGCTAGAGTGGCAGTCCATCTGAGCTTCCAGATACACAGATGGGGTAACCAACATGCGCCACGAGGCTCAGATATCACCCTCATCATCACCCCTCCTGAGTGTGCTCTCTGAAGTATCCTCCCTGCCTTTCCTAGCCTCTACATCAGCTTTATTTTTTTCTATAACCCTTATTTCTACCTGAATTCATAGTTTCTTCTTATTGGAAGATAATGTTGGTAAATTCCATAAGAGCCAGGATTTTTTATCTTATGTTTATCCCTATACCCAACAACCGGATGCCTGACCTACAAGACATGCAATGGATTGAATACATAAGTGGATGGACAAATAAACTCTTATCTCATAGGGGATCACCGGGATCCGTTTTGCTGGAGGAGAGAAGTGCTACATCAAGGCACAGGTGAAGGCTCGTGTCCCTGAGGTGGGCATTGTGACCAAGCAAAGCATCTCTTCTGAACTGGTAGGTGCCAACACACACAACAGGTAGACACTGAAGACACCGCCTTTTTCCTGGACAGGTTCATGACGAGAACTTAAGTTTTTTATTTTGTTTTGTTTTCTCTACCAGAAGAATTTATTTGTCCTGCTGGCTCCAAACGATCTTTCTGACATGATGCCCCATATTTAAAGGTTTAGGGAAGCTGTGTTTTAAAGTGTAATAGGTGGGTCAGCTCAGTGAATATAGGTGTTTGTTGCCAAGCCTGATAACCTGAGTTGGATTCCTAGAACCCACGTGACAGAAAGAACAAACCAGCTCCTTCAAGTTGTTTTCTACCTTCTACCTGTGTGCTGTGGCTGCACACACACACACACACACACACACACACACACACACACACGTACACATAAATAAACATAAAAATGTTTAAGTGCATTCATTAGGGGCTTGGTGTTCAGATGGCCCTTATCCATCCGATGTTAAATGGCTATCAGACCAGTGATTAAAAAGTTCAAAGTAGCAGGGCATTGGTGGCACATGCTTTTAATCCCAGCGCTCAGAAGACAGAGGCAGGCAGATCTCTGTAAGTTCGAGTCCAGCCTGGTCTACAGAGCAAGTTCCAGGTCAGCCAGGGCTACACAGAGAAATCCTGGCTCAAAAAACAAACAAACAAACAAAATTCAAAATAAAGATTTAAAAAAAAAGTCCATGGTGAAATCTTATTTAAAGGGACTTCAAGAAGTCCTCTAGCCTCAATCCCATGAAATGTGGGAATTCTTCCCCAAATATTCTGGATAGCTGGTCACCCAGCATCTTCCAGAAAGCTGGGGCAGAACACTCTCCTATGAATTTCCTCCAGCACTGGGCTGAGATGATCCCCTACAGTTCTTCCCTTTGGTTCAATTCAGCTTAATGAAGTTACACAAGCCTCATGGATTGTTTTTAGTTGTTAGAGCAAGGGAATGGAATCAAAGACCTTGCTAGCAGGACAAGTCAGCTACAGCCCCATAATTATTTTTTAAACACAGGATGTCACTACGTTACCCAGGTTGGCCTTGAAAGCTTAGGCTAGAGTGGAACTCACTACATAGCCCAGGCTGACCTCACACTCTACACATTTTAAAAACATAATTCTTCCCTTTCTTACCAGTGACTTGCCTTTAAGCCTGGTATTTTGTTGGTTTCGTATTTTTGGCGATTGAACTTAAGGCCTCACACATGCTAGGTAATCACTACACAAGCTATACCCCAGCCCTAAACCTGATTTTTTTAAATGTTCTTGAAGAGTTGCATAGTGTCCTAGAAACATATTTAATAATAATATCTCCCATCTTATACTTTTAGGGCTTACAAAGTAGTCACACCCATGACTGTCTTCCATCTGAGCTGTGGCAGGGGCTGTGGAAGGAAGACAGGCTTGGGAGCCATAAAAACGTAGATCCACCTGCTGTAAATGTGGCAGGTCTGTCAGCTTCAAACTGTTGCATACACACTGTGCCCATGGCCTTAGAATCTTCTAGAAGATGAATGGGAAGACTGCCACTCATAACTGCTAATTTTATTATGATCTTCTCTGAGTCTTCAGTATTCCAGAGAGGGAAGTGAATGAGCGTCAGATCCCTCAGGGCCACAGAGGGAAACGGTGGATAAAGGCAAAGGTGCCTGGAAACCACCTAATTGTTTGTTCCCATGGGAGCAGCAGCAGGCGATGTCTCAAAACAGAACAAAACACAACCACAAACCAATCCGTGGGCTCTGAAAGCAAGCCAGGATGTCCTCCTCTTCACTCACTCCCAGTTACCCCAGGGTTCTTTCTGTAAGATGGAGGCCAGGACCCCTCGGAAAAAAAAAAAGTGGGGGCTGGAGAGATGGCTCAGTGGTTAAGAGTACTGACTGCTCTTCCAGAGGTCCTGAGTTCAATTCCCAGCAACCACATGGTGGCTGACAACCATCTGTAATGAGATCTGGCGCCCTCTTCTGGCCTGCGGTCATATATGCTGTATACATAATAAATAAATAAATCTTTAAAAAAAAAAAAAAGTGCCTGAGAAACAACACTCAAGGCTGTCCTCTGGCCTGTACTCACTCTCTCTCTCTAAATAAATAAATGAATTTTAAAAGTTGATCCATGCCACCCAACCCTGATTTACCTTTAATAGGGAGAAGCAGGTCTCTCACTCACGGCCCATGCAGCATATTTCAGTCTAGACGTCACTGCCTTGCTTTGGCCACTGGGAAGCATGAAGAAGCAAGTGTTCCTCCTTACAATGACACACCACTGCTTCCAACAAAAAGCATGACTGTTGCAAAGAAAAAGAAGGGGAGCGGGTAGCCCACACGCTCCGAGACTGACGACATTCTTGCTCACAGGATGTATCTACATGCACCATCCCAGTCAGGCCCTCCTCTCCACACTCTATGTCAGACTATGATGGGGTAGATTTATGTGTCACTTGCTCTCATAAATTCTTCAACAGTTTTGTATAACTTAAAGTTATACAAAGCTGCTGTGCTCAAAGAGCATTCATTTCCTGGATGGAGCCATTTAATTTAAGGTAAATAACTGGATTACCTGAGTGTTACCTTCCTCCAATAGCTTTAAGTTGCTTAATGCAACCATGTGCCCGAGGGAGAAAACACAAATGAAGTGCTGCTTTTACCTAAAGTGAAGGAAAAACATTTTAATTTCTCCAACCTACTGCAAAGCAATAAATACATGAAAGGAACAACCTGGCAAAAATAAATTTGTCTCCTGGGTTATCAAACCACCCTCAGCATCTCGCTGTAGAAGGAAATCCAGGGCTTAGCTTTGAAATCTCAGTGGTGTGCTTGATGTGGGGAACATCTGAAATATGTTTTGTTATAGCTGGGGAACGGAGAAATGGTTTATGTTAAATAATACTTTGAACTAGAGACATTAAAGAACCAATCACTGGCTTTTTCCATTGTTGTTCGGAAGCTGCAGAACAAAACCCCAAAAGATTTTCACTTCAAATGAAGGGTTCCTCTATCCTTTATAGGATTTCAGGGTCTGTTCAATTGCTTTTCCTCAAAAACATCTTTGATCGAAAACATCAGATTAACCTAAATCTCAAAGTTGGTATCAAGTAATTTTCACTTCGACTCAGAACACTTCTATTCACACATCAGGGCTGTCTAGGAGCAGGGTGTTGGGAGGTGTGCTGGGTATGAGAGCCAGAGACTGGAGCCTTAAAGTGTGCATGCATGGTCTGTGCACACACAGAATTGTCCCCGAGTTTGCACAAAGCAAAATTATCCTTTAGTAGTCAGACTCAACCTGTTCTACCATCCTCTGCTCACAGGCATTTCATTTTTACAGGAAGGCAAGATCATGCCAGTTAAATATGAAGAAAACTCTCTTATCTGGGTGGCCGTGGACCAGCCTGTGAAGGACAACAGCTTCTTGAGTTCTAAAGTCCTTGAACTCTGTGCTAACCTCCCTATTTTCTGGCTTAAGCCTATGTATCCAAAAGGTAAAGTTTTAAGTTTCTGTCACAGGGCTTGGAAGTCTCCCTGTCACTGTGGCTCTCGGAAGCCCCCTCCATTGGCCTGAGTTGGGACAAAAAGGTAACTTGGGACAGTTGTTGGCAGAGTCTTGGTAACCAGCACAAGAGATAAAAGAGGAGGTGGGGTGGGGGAGTGGGGGTGGACCTGCCTGTGGAAGGGAAGGCACAGCAGGGACACAGGGCAGAAGACAGAGCACCTCTGCATACCTGCTGCTTTTATTTATGACCCCCCCTGCTCCTTCCTACTCTGCCCTGTAATCTCCGTTGTTTGCGCCTTCCAATTTTACATTTCTTTATTCTTAAAGCATAGCATCAGGGGGCTAAGAAGCTGTCACGCTGCCGATGCTTTATTATATTCAAACCTAGAATTATGGGACAGCCAAAAGCTGCTGTGGGTATAGGCTGAGATTCCTCAAGTGCAAGGCTCGTGCATCAGCTTCCAAAGCCAAAGAAAACAAGTGCAGGCTCCCGGGGGGGGGGGGGGGGGAGGTAGGCTGGAGCACACCTCTGAGCCACTTCTGGGTGACCAAGGGCAAGTAAGTCCAGCAGGCCTCACATTTCATCTCTATTGTGGTCAACACACTGGCCTCACCGCGGACTACTGTGCAGCGGTGCCTCGGGTGGAGAGGGAGGTGTGCTCCTTGCACACGTGAGATAGACTATTTTCAGAAAGGTGTTATGGAATACTAGAAGACAGCAACAAGGAAATGGAGAAAATACAGGCATTAAACCCATTAGGCTAGGCAGGGCACTATTTAGAACGGAAAGAACAATTAACCTTAAAAAAAAAAAAAAAAGGCAGTTCTACAGATGGATGGTGGTGATGGTGAATGTGCTTAATGCCCTGAACTGTAAGACTGGAACTCCCGAAAGTGAGCTGGGCCCGGTGGCACTGCTTGTTAATCCTGGCGCTAGGAAGGAGGGTCAGGTGAAGGCTATCCTCAGCTACACAGTGAGGCCAGCCCGTGTTATACGAGACCCTGTCCATTGCTATGATTGCTCTACCACAATCAAAACAACACCCTACCAGGCATACAGAGTATAGACTTCTGATTCTCCCGTGACTAACTGTTCACAAGTCTCATGTTGCTCCTAAGTCTGGAGGAGATGCCTACTCTCAACCCACACCAAGTAATGCCATGTCATACCTGGCAGAGGGTGGAGAAGGACCCTGAGGCCACAGGCAGGCTTAGTAAGAAATAATGTCCCATTTAATCTTTACCACAACTGTTGATATAACTATTCCCAAGACCCAGAGAAATACACTAAGATAAAGAGAGACTAATTTGCCTAAGGTCCTTCAACTAGCTGAGCAGGTGTGAGCTGATTCGGGTCTCCTTGGAGCTCCTCCATCCATACTATTCATGGAATCTACCTATGGCTTCAAAGCACATCTTAGAGATAAACAACAAATTATAAGAATGCTACCTAATGAGGCTGGAGAGATGGCTCAGCAGTTAAAAGCACTGGCTGTTTTTCCAGAGGTCCTGAGTTCAGTTCCCAGCAACCACATGGTAGCTCACAACAACCTGTAATGAGATCTGGTGCCCTCTTCTGGCCTGCAGGCATACATGCAGACAGAACACTCTATACAAAATAAATAAATCTTAAAAAACAAAAACAAAACAAAAAAAGAATGCTACCTAACATTTGTATGTTTATTATATACCAAGACCCTCTGATTCAGTTTCCCTTAGCCCCATCACTATCCTATGAATAAGATAGTACTATCTCCATTGTAGACAAAGAGATTCAAGCTCAGGGAGACTCGACAGCAAATGCTCTGTGGTACTTCCCATCTCTGGTACTCACCGGTCAGCTGCACTGCAGGATACATGATGAGATGGCTAACCCGAGGGCTGGGATGGAAGCCAGGGTTCCTATCCTGTCTTTGATGTCACTCAAGGCTGTGATCTTGGCCAGGCACTTGGTCTGTACCTTGACGCCCTCATACATAAAAACATCTGATTTTCTTCTATACCATGGGAATTTTTAAAAGAATTAACCAAGACAATGTCTCATATGAAAATGTAAAGTTTTATATCTATACAGTCAGTCGATTAGGAGTACACAGGGCTGCAGGTTATAGCACACTTGATCAGCAGTGGTTTCAACATATAAGCAGTTTTATATATTTACAACCCAAAGACAGAAGACATAAGGATTGTGGCATTAGTGTCCACTCCACGACACCCCCAAGTCTCCTTTTAGCTTACCCTTTTGCTCTCTGCAGCATGCTACCTTATCCCTTGTGTTTATTTATCAATTCCTAATTCCAGCTAGCACATTTACATCTAGGGAAGACACACAGAAACAACTTTCTGTTCTCTTTCATTAAGAAAGTAAAAGCTTTCCTACACACGGCGCTCACCTAGGCTGCTTTAAGTCTTGAGAGTTAGAAAGAGCTTGCCTGGCCACTCCTCACTGCCAAGAGGGCAGAAAATCAGTAACATTCTGTCTGCCCAGTTCCTACCCTGAAGTGAGGAAAAGAAAAAAGGGCCTGAGAAAAGAGGTTTGTCAAAAAACTTCCAGTGCCTGCACCAGTCAGCATTATAAAGTCAAATGGGAAGCTAGACTATGGCTCTCATCTGTGACTGTCACTCTGAAATGCAGATCTAATTGCCTCATTCATGTTAAGGAATTAACTTACAGGAAATTTTGCAGAGATCCAAAGACAGAGAAGAGAAGTAGTAAGAAACACTGCTCCCTCTACCACGAGAAGACCGCACAGTGAACGAGGCAACCCAGGCCCTAGAAGACTGAGTAATGAAACCAGGCCTAGTGTTCAGGACGACGCAGAACCTTTCAATCCCGACAATCCTTACCACGTGCGTACCCGTGTTTTCATGACGTGCCCAGACAAATGCATTAACTGTGATGCTGAGAGTATTTCTAAGTGAGACTTCATATATCTCCATCTATGAGGTGTAAATTCAAAACCATTTCCCATGCTTTATTATTATTATTATTATTATTATTATTATTATTATTATTATTATTTGGGTCAGAGGAAAAAAAATCCATGAAAATAAATCCTACCAGGAATCTGATCATTTAAAATGTTCCCAAGAGTGTGCCCTCGAGGTAGCACGCAGAATGAAAGTATCTTCTTCCCCTGCTTATATCCGCTCTGTTCATCCATTCAGCACACATTTGTGGGTTTCCTGATCTTTCCCAGGCAGGCCCTGTTCCCAGACAGTCAACTGCTACTTCTGCCCTCGGGGCTTGCATCCTAGACAGGGGATAGACTCACACACAGGTGACAATACGCTGAGCTGAAGTGCTGGAAATTGAGGTTTGTGAGAATGGCACTAACGTATTAAAACCGCAAACATTCTAAGAAATATTTATCATTTACCATTACTATACTTGAAGAGAAAAAAATGGAGCATTTATTTGTAGCTGGATTTTTGTTTAAAATAAAGTATAAGCATACATTTTTAAAAAATAGAACAAAAAAGCACAGTGAAATTGAGTTTCCAAAACCTTCCACCCCATAACAGCTTATTAACAACCATGTGTCCAGTTTATTTGCAGGAGTACACACAGAGAAAAACACACACCTTTTCAGAACAAAGATTCCATTCTGCTTTCCAATTAGAATATAGTATTTTGGAAAGTGTTCTGTCTCTCTGACCTTCTATCCAGCTAGCAGCATTTGAACATAGAGATAGGCATGTGCTGAAACTTAATGTTAATTTGGCTTTGATGGACATACAGTATCTCCCTCTCATCTGCTACTGCCAATGCTACTGTAGTGCAGCACATAAGTGAGGTGACCTAGGTGAGGCAGGTCTTGGTGCATAGACTCTATGATGGAAGTATGTCTTCAGCATAAATACCAAAGCATAATTCTGATGCATCTAAGTAGACAGGAGTTGTACATTTTACTGGAGGTTATCAATCTGTCTTCCAAGGAACACACCATCTACGTGTCTGTGAAAGGTAATGAAAGGAAGGCCCCATGCCCTACCAAACTTCCCTGGACATATGGGATGGCACGGCAGGGGCTACTGAATCCAAACCTAATGCTTGCGAAGTATAAATCCAGTGACTCTACCCTCCAGTCCCATCAAACCTTTTAACCTCTGCCACTCTCCTAGGTGGATAAATTATGTCTTCTGCTTATTTTGCCCATCTTTAAATATGTGTAAGATGGAACATATTTCATGTTTTCATGACTTTTTACACACTAAATCAGCAGTTCTCAAAGGTAGGTCACAGCTCTTTGGGGGTCCCCCAAGACCATTGGAAAACTCAGATATTTACATTACAATTCATAACAATAGCAAAATTAAAGTAGCAACAAAAATAATGTTATGGTTGGGGGTCACCACAACACGAGGAGCTGTATTAAAGGGTCACAGCATTAGGAAGGAGAACCACTGCACTAAATCATTTGTTTATCTGCCCCCTCCCCCACAGCTTATTCAGCCCTACACTGCTTCACATATTACAAACGTATTTTCTAGTTTATCATTTTAGACTAATGTATTTTAGAGGGATTTAAAGCAAAAGGTATTCTCTAAATAACCCAAGGCTTATCAGAAAATTCAGAACACCATAGTACTTTATTCCCCAAGCTCAAAGAATAACAAGAAATATAATCTGAATAGGCAAACAAAATTTAATATAGCTTATTCCCCAGGTAGCTGGGCTAGATGAATTTGTTCAAGGTCTGAAGCTATCAGGCACTTTACAGAAGGGATGTGACGTGTCTACCCTGGCTACAGATTCCAGTAATCCACATCCCTTGAAAAACTCCAATTATGTCAACTTTCTCCTTTATCATATGCTGAGCATTAAGCAAAAATACTTCAAGCATTTTCCTCAAGGTCTGTCCTTCACATGCTCCTCTAAGGAGAAAGCCTAGAGCAACAGCTGAGATCCCTCCCAACTTTATGAATCCAAAGAAGCCCTGTTGAACCTCCCTATGAGGAAACACCTCCATTAACGCTTATGCACCCTCTACCCCAGAGAAGTCGCTGAGAATAATCAGGGGGCTGCTGTCTGCTTACTGTTCTAAATGAGCCTATTTCAAGAGATAAGGGGAAAGCAGTCTGGAGAATGGAAGATGGTCTGAGGGAGTAAGGGAGGCATTCTGAAGATACTATCTGAACAGATGTCTCAGATGGTGTTTAGGGATTGCTCGTTCTGTTAGGTGTGACAATGGCAGTGAAGGTGTGTAATAACCACTCATTCCTTTTAGAAGTACTTCTATTTACAACTGAAATGTCATGATGCCTTCAATCTGCCTTAAATTCATATCAGAATCCTCTTTCCAGTACTAGAGAGGAGAAAGTCAAGTAAACCTGACAAGAGGTTACCAGCTGTCAGAATAAACAAGTGTGCTGATGTTCCTTTAAGGTTTTCCCACTTTCAAGAAAATGTTAACTTTCCTCACATTGACTAGACTTAAAAAGAACAAGCAGTCAACTCACAGGACAAAGCCAGCTACGTCCAGGACGATGCTGAGATTAGAGACTTTAAAACTAACAACTTGGATGACTGCTGTGCTTATAACTATAGTCCCCACGTTCAAGAGGTTAAAGCAAAGACTGCTCCAAGATCAAGGCCAACCTGGGCAACATCCTGAGTTCAAGGCCAACCTGGGCTAGTTTGAGACTCTGTATAACCCCACCAATGCCTCCAAGTAAATAAAAACAAAGGCATCTTGCCAGTATATCCAATGCATATTTAAAAACATACAGAAACCTGCCCTGTAGATCCTTGAAAAGATAAACCAGATATCATATTGAGCAGAGGGCAAGTCCCTCCCAGTATTATGATCTACCCAGCAGTGGAGTTTTACTTCATCAATATGCTTTTGTTTGGGAACACTGAGGGCCTCTTCTTCTCCATGAAGATAGCATCTCTGTTCTGTTGCTGATACACAGGCAGGATAAATTAAATGACTCAGCAGTGCTCTGGGAGCACTGGAACTATAAATGAAATCCAGCCTGCCCCAGATCAGTTGAGTTTAAAATGTACACCCAAGAGCTCTGGGAACCATCACTACAGGAGACACCTGTCCACTGACTTAAAATTAGTAGTGAGGATGCTCCTTCTGATCATAATGCTTCCTTTTTGTGCTCTTATTTAAAACAAGGTGAGTCACTTCTGAGTGTTAACCTTAGTTCCTTACAGGCACGGAGGAACTTCATTAAAATATCACAGAACTTTCTGCTGGTGAGAGATTAGGTAGGCAAAGCTTCCTTGATGTGAGGAAGAATTCTGAGTGGTGGCACAAGTTTGAAAACTTACAACTGATTGTTCTGATTTCTTGAAGCAGTGAACTCTCAGGATCTTATTTTAAAATACTATGCATGCAGTAACCTTCTCATTAAAGGGAGTAAAATAATCGTCTTTCAATTCACAGCAGCAGGAAGGAGAGAGCATGACATTTGACCCTAGACTGGATCATGAGGGAATCTGCTGCATAGAATGCAGGCGGAGCTACACCCACTGCCAGAAGATCTGCGAACCTCTGGGAGGCTACTATCCATGGCCTTACAATTACCAAGGATGTCGTTCAGCCTGCAGAGTTGTAATGCCATGTAGCTGGTGGGTTGCCCGCATCTTGGGCATGGTGTAAAAACCACTTCATCTACCAGGGACTGTCAAGCAAGAATTAACCTGAGAGTTGACGACCAAAGAAGCATAAAGCATGTTCTTGCCAAGGAACCACAAAGTATTTTATATTCAACCTGAGTAATGTTTATCCTAAACAATGCAACAGAATCTCTCAACTGTATGTGCAAATATACTGAAAGGGTAGTTTAAGTCTACAATTATTATCCCTTCACTATTTGCTTTGCCAATAAAGCCTATTGCAAGTCTTTAAAAGCTACTTTTGAAATAAACATGGAAAGTTATTTAAAGTTTGTCCCAGATCTGTCATATACTTGAATACTTTAATCATAATTGAAATCATCCCAATGGTTCTATTGTTTATAGAGAAATGTTCTTAACCTTCACTGTTATTCCCAGTCTTGCACATGTGCTGAGCCCCCACTCTCCTCCCCCTAAAAGGAAAAAAAACAAGGGGAACATAGAATTCACCTAAAAGCAAACATTACAACTTTCAACGTGGTACCTCATGTGGAATTATTACCTATAATTCCCATGACAAGTCATTAACAAGGGGCAACACTACATTGAGTCACCTTCCAGGAAGAAAGCATTAGACTAAAGAACACACAAGAAGGTAAATCAGACTCACAGGGAATAACTGTGACATTCATCTTCAACTCCTGTCCATGTGTTTCCAACAAGGAACCACAGAGCAAGAAGCACAATGGTTTTACCTTTGTGGTACAGATCAGGCTGCCAAGGCAGTCCAATTACCAGCCAGTTACTCTCCTAGAACAGGCCTGCCTGGGAGAGCCGCCTGGCAGGTGCAGCTGGGAAGGAACAGCCTGCTTCCTTTTGACATAAAGGAAACAAGCATTGTCTTCAGAAATGGCAATATTAGATCAGGAGGATACGGAAGTGTTTTATAATTGTGACATTTTAGTTTTGAACCCCATAGTTTGAGAGAGACAGAAAAAAATAACTTTCCTGAAATTTTTACCCAAACAAAATTCTAATGTGACAGAAGGGTCTTAATGCTGACACACATTCTTTCTGAACAAGCCTTATGATTGCATGTCTGGTATTTGTCAATTAAAATCTGTAAGACACAGAACTTGTAGAGCCTGGCTATCAAACACTTCTACTTAGTGGGATAAACTGCATTGGCACCTGAGAAAGAATAAAAGAACATGATGTCCTGGTCATGCATGATGTCCTGGTCATGCTGTTCTCAGGCAGAAGATACTTTCTGCAGCTCAATTTTTCAAGCTTAATCTTTAAGGTGGTTGTTTTCCTATTAACCAAGCAAAACATGGGCTGTATAGTTCTACCCATGCTCACACACCCACAGAGCCCAGTAATTTGCACTGAGTTCTAGAAACAAGATCAAAAGAGAGCCCAGTAATTTGCACTGAGTTCTAGAAACAAGATCAAAAGAGGTTAGTCAGTCAGTATACCATCCCTAGAAGGATGGAAGCAATGAGCTTCTTGGAGAACACCTACTTGGAGGGCTTCATGTAAGCCAGATCTAGTCTGTGAAGTGAGAGAGTGAGTGTCCCAGAGGGAGTGTGTTGGGGAAAGGCAGAGGCATGACACTCCACGGGACAAACCGGAAACGGAGCACTTCGGTAGGAAATGTGAAGATGGAAAAACAGGCAGAAGCTACACCTTACAGGATGTCAACTTGATACAGAAGTGGGAACCAATCCAATTCTAGGCAAGGAGATGGCTGGTTAGGTGTTCATGGTAGGTCAATCATCTGGGTAGCTTTCCTGAGAACCTAGGGCATTCCAGAGGTCAAAGGGTAGGTTAGCAAGGAGCACATGTCATTATGGAAAACTGTCTTCTGCAAAACGCTTGCTTCCTTTTTAAAATTCTACCAGAGGAAGCACAAGTAGATGAAAACAGAAAACGTTCTACCAGGTTAAAGTATAACCTTTAGATAAAAATAGAAGTAGATGATTTACTTTTACAGATGAGGGACCATTGTTATAAAACATCACTGAATACAAATCCTCTATTGCCTCTAAGCAGGCCAATTCCAAACTACAAATACTGCTGCCTTTTGCTATATTGAATTTTGACTGAAACATATCACTGTGTTCACACTTGTATTAATGATGCCACAATATTTCAGACACTTATTTCTCAGTGGTGTACACTATTACTCTTAGAACTTCGTAGGCTGGTTTCCAAGGTCCTAATGTGACCCAGAACAGAACAGTGGGCTGATTCAGTCTTAGATGTGGTAGGTGTCAACGGGCACACAGAGAAAAGGCTTCACTTACCTATCAGTGTGGTCATATTAACTTGTATCATTCAAGTATGCCAGACTGCATTGCAACCAGTCTAAAAACTCATAGACCTCATCCCTACATCTCTTCTACCACCTAAAATGATTTTAACATTGAAAAGATATGCTAAAATTAGTCAATCCACTCAACCATTTATTTTACATCAGATTTTATTACAGTGAAATACAATCTCCATTTTACAAAACACAAATGCTTTGAGTGGCTTATTTCCGTGTAAGCTGGCTGTATCGATTAGTTCAATAGTGTGTGCTTTATAGAAATGACCACACTTTGAAAGCTAACTGGTTTACTGGGGATGGAAGGAACTGGCAAAACCTACATGCATTGCTAGTTCTGGTAGTATTATCACAAACGTGAAGGTGCAAATCTGAGCAATGACACTAACTTTAGCAAAAAAAACCCCACTTTATATGCATAGTGTTTTGGTTATGAAGGAAAGCTGAACCCCTTTTAAAGGATGTTTATATATATATATATATATATGCATGCTCATATTCTACATGAATATACAAGTGTATTTCATTTTGAAAAAAGATCCAATATTAGAATAGAATTTATAAAGTGAGTTAGTTTTAACTAACTGGAGGAATCACCACAGGTTTTATTTAAACTGTTTATATTCAAATGTATTTAATTCAGTTTTTAGATATTTAATGTGAGGATATATACATATGCATATATATAAATACAGATTTGTGCATGTATAATCTGAGCTTAGCAAATAGTTAACACTATTTTCCAAGACATTTATGTCACTGAACCCTTTTCACATCTTAGTTGTTTTTACATAAAAATATAGGAGTCAGTCTCTAGTATTGTACTGTACGTTACCAACAGAAAGACAAAAATTGGTGCTGGGGCTGGAAACAATATACCCACACTATGCTGAAGTTGCTCCTTTATAAACATTCCCTTCACTCACGATTCCTAGCAACTGGTATGGAACCCCAGGAAACTGCCAACACATCCCTTTTTAAAATTCTCTTCTGAGCCGGGTGGTGGCGCATGCCTTTAATCCCAGCACTTGGGAGGCAGAGCCAGGCAGATCTCTCTGAGTTCGAGGCCAGCCTGGTCTACAGAGCAAGATCCAGGACAGGCACCAAAACTACACAGAGAAACCCTGTCTCAAAAAAAAAAAAAGGTTCTCTTCTGTAGATAGCTACAGAACTTCTAAACGCAACAAGGCAGCCTAGAAGAAATACCTACATGTACCTTTTAAACTGACTTGAAGTGTGCAAATCTACTGGCAATTACTTTACATTTTTGAAATGTGACTACTGTGGCTTCCTATCTTCTGCATTCCATGTTGTGGATTATTTACTAGCCAAGAGTTTTCTTTTCAAAAGTCTGTATCATTAATTAGTCTACACTCTTACCTATCTTCTTATAATGAGTTTGACTTATACTGACAGTCAAAAAACATGGAACTAGTCAAGCATGAAATTTCTCTTAGCAGGACATAATGTGGCTAAACATAATCAGTTTGTTTTCAGTTAAAATCAGATTCCAAAAACCAGGCATGGTGCAATGTCTATAATCACAGCACTGAGAGGCCAAGGCAGGAGGATTGCTACAAGTATGGGCCAGCCTGTCCTAGAGATCCTGTCTCAAAAAAAAAAAAAAAAAAAA
>CABHPR010133057.1:0-31700 GCA_902168415.1 Peromyscus melanophrys
TTTTTTTTCTTAGTTCTTTGTATATATGATTTGAAAATATTTTCACATTTTCTCCAAAAGTAGCCACCCCTCATCTCAAAGGAGATGGGGTCTTACCCTGTTGTTCACACTAGCCTCTAACTCCTAGGCATAAACTATTCTCTTGCCTCAGCTTCCCAAGTAGCTGGGACTCTGACAACAGGTGTGTGTGACTGCATCCTCTTTTTCATTAAATAATATACTTGAGGATGAAAGCTTTTCATTTTGCTAAAATCCAATTAATCATTTTCTTATGTCTATGCTTTTGTATTACTGAGGTGCCACAGCAAGAATGTGGATTAAAGAAGACAACTTGTAAGAGCTGGTTCTCTCCTTTCCACTATGTGTCCCAGGGACTGAACTCAGCTTGGCAGGTTTGTCGGCAAAGAACCTTTATTATCTGAGCCATCTCCCTGACTCTATTCAGGGACTGTTGATGTGAGGCAAGGCCTCACTATATAGCCCAAGCTGGCCTTGAACTTACAATCCTCCTGTCTTAGGCTCCTGAGTACTGGAATTACAGGCATACATCACTATATATTTATAATTTTTCTTTCATAGATGTGTTTCTAAGAAGCTTTTGCCCATTTAAAGGTGACAAGATTTCCTACATTTTCTTCTAAAAATCTATAGTTTAATTTATTTTCATTTTTTAAATGAATGAGGCAATTTATTAATCCAGCAACCTTTGTTCTAATTAATGCTTCTTACTGACAGCTGTCACCTGTCCAGCGATCCTGTCCAGATCTCTCTGTCCCTGAGGTGTTATCTTGTGGCCCCCATCTTTGTCCTTTTGCACCATTTTCAGCCCTTCCAGGGCGTTGAGGACCCAGCAGGCCACATTCTTGGAGCCTCAGGAGAAATGGCTAAGCCTGACAGTTTCTCTCCTGTCCTCTGTGGATCTTGGTCATGGAGCTAATCCCAGCACCACAGCAAAGGTACAGATGCTGTACTGTGGAAGTAGCTTATATGTAGAACCAGTTCTCATCACAGGGAGCAAGCTCTTTATGTTTGGCCAGCTTGACTGTGTCCACCCATTCAGGGACTCTCAGCTTCCTGGACTTCTGAAGTCTGCCAGAGCTCTGACAAACTCCTGCTGGTTAACATCTTTTATAGTAATTCCAGGCATCACACCACCCCCAAGCTGCCAGCTAGGGGAAAGGGAATGACGGGGCTGCCTGGGCACATGAGTTGAGAGTCTAGTTTAATTTCTTATAATTAAATCTATAATCAATTTTTTGTTATATAAAGAAATAAAAGATCATAATCACAGTTTATACCCAACCATTTCAGCACTGTTGACTGAAAAGGCCATCATTTCCTTATTCAATTATCTAGCACTGTCCTAGTTAGCTTCAGCTGTCAACTTGACACAGTCTAGAGTCATCTGAGGAAGCATCACCTGAGAGACCGGCCAGTGATCTGTGGCCCTATCTGTTTTAATTGATGACTAATGTGGGAGAGTCCAGCCTACTGCAGGTTGTGCCATTCCTGGGCAGGTGGACCTGGAGCTTTTTAAGAAAGCTAGGTGTGCATGAGCCTGTGAGCAAGCCAATAAGCAGAAAGCAGTGTTCCTCGAAGCTCCTGCCCTGTGTTCCTGTCCTGACTTTCCTCAGTGATGATCTGAAGTATAAGCCAAATGAACTTTTTTCTCTTCATGTTGCTTTTGGTAAGTGTTTTTATCACAACAACAGAAAGAAAACTAGGATGGGCATCTTTGTTAAAATCAAATTTATAGCAAAGCATGGTTAGTATATCTGTCCCATCGTTGACAAGGCTGAGGCCAGAGGATTGTGAATTCAAAGGCAGCTGAAACTACCTAGAGAGCCCCATGCCTGCCTGGGTTACATAATAAGACTCTGTCTCAAAAGGTGAAAAATCATTCCAATAATGTGGTAAGGAGGAGCTGGAGAGATGGCTCAGTGGTTAGGAGTCCTTTCAGCTTTTGCAGAGGACTCAGTTTCCAACACCCATAGTGGCCCACAACCATCTATAACTCCAGTTCCAAGGGATCCAATGCCTTCTTCTGACTTCTGTGGGCACAATGCACACATGTAGTACACATACATAGAAGTGGGCAAAACACCCACGCATGAAAAAATAACTCTAAAAATTTTTTAATTAAACAAAAGAGGTATGGATTTATTTCTAGATTTTCCTTTTCTATCCCATCTATCAATCATACAAATACAATACTATTTCCCTATTTTGTTTACCATAGTTCCATACTAAATTTTAAGATCACATTATATAAGCCTCCCAACTGACTTTCTAAAATTTATTTTTAATATTTCATTCTTTGCAATCCATACTAATTTCAGAGCTAACATATTATTAGTTCCTACCAAAAAAGACTGGCTGGAATCCTGAAGGCATATTATTAAATATACTGGGAGATAACTGATATTTAAACAATACTGAATCTTCCAGATCATAAACAAAACATGTTGCTTTCTAATACCTCTGAAAAACATTGTGTAGTTTTAGCACGCAAGTCTTACACTTTCTTTGCAAAATTCATACCTAAAATTTTTTATCTTTTATGCTATACTGATTAGAATTATTTTTTTTTAATTTACTTATTTCTGTGCATGTGTGTGAGTATATGTCCTTGTGTGCAAACCTGTAGGCCAGAATTGCGCATGAGATCCCTCAGAGCTAGAGCAACAGACACTGTTTGCTGGACTTGTCATATGAGTGGTAAGAATCCTAACTCTAGCTCTTCCTGACTGCACAAAAGCACACTTAACTGCTAAGTCATCTCTGCAGCCCACTTCCTTTGGTTTTTCTGATACAGGATCTTACTGTCTGCAGCACAAGCTGGCCTTGAACTCATGGCAATCCTCCTGCTTTTGCCTCTCAAATGCTGGGATACTTTCTTAATTTTACTTGCAGTTTACCATAGCTAATACACAGAAACCAAGTGATTTTTGTATACTAACCTTATATCCAAAGACCTTGCCAAACTGATCTGTTAGCAATTTTTTGTAAATTCCCTAGATTAGATAAAAGTAGAGAAATCAGGTATTCTTGGTTTCTTCTTGACTATGGGGAAAACAGTTTTTATCCATTAAGGGTGACATTTGCTGTAGGCTTTTTTCCAGCCTTTAATAAGTTAGGGGACCTACCTTCATCTCTTACTTCATCATTATAAATTTTACAAATGCATAACATTTTGTCAAGTGTTTTTACTGTGTCTACTGAGTAAATCATATGGTTTGGGTCTTTATTCCATTAGTCACAGTAAAATAGTACTGTGATCTGATATACTAATTTTTTGTTTTCATTTTAAATTTTTCCTTTTTATTTTTAATTTAGCTTTGTCTGTTTAATCTAACTAAGTACCTTTTAAAAAAAATCATAGTTTTTTTCACATTATCCTAACCACAAAACCCATGAAAGTAGGAACTGCTTATCTTTTTCAGGACATTAAAACATTTTTTAACTTTTTTTTTTCAATGTTTTGACCATATTTTCCTCTTCTCCAACTCTTCCCAGATCCTACCCCACCCACCCAATCTCCTGTGCTTTCTCTCAAAATACACACACACACACACACACACACACACACACACACACACGTTAACAAGGAACTCTGATAGGGTGCACTAAAGACATATGGTAAGACGCACGGAAAGAAGAATTAAGAAAACCTAAATTGGTTGGGGGGTATTTCTTCCTCTGCAGCAAAAGGTAAAATCCTTTTAAGGACCAGGAAACCAAAACCCAGACAACAGCACATGGACCTGTTAAGGATCACAAGGTTAGAGGTCACTAAACAATACCTGATTTCCCGAATTCACAGAAGAATACGTAGACAAGATTTAGACAGTTAGAAATGAAATTTGGAGATTCATCTGAACCCCATCTTCCATTAATATAAGGGAGAGCTGTAGGAAATTGTGAAGTTAGTTGTGTACTGAGTAGCTCAAACAGCTTTTTAGGTGATTGGCTTATAAAGAAATGCACAGATAATGGTTAAATATATCCCACCAAAGATTCAGAGGTCTAGTCTGATCAGTGTAACTTAAATAAGGAGAACACTCTTGGTTGTACTTACCCATGCTTTTAAAGTGATGAGAAAGGTCCACAACAGATCTTTTCAAAAAAGTCCCAAACCAAGAATGTACTGGCATTTATGAACGCTTTCCAAGGAAGTGAGACCCTAGATCTAGATTTTCCTCAAGAAAATCAAATTACAAGTGGCTACCCAGCAAACGCTCAATGACTAATTTGTATCAACACCAGTATTTCTTGTTCCCACTTGGCGAATTAGATACTAAAATTTAACCCTCCCTTCTACTATTACAAATTAACCAGCTGGCATTCTGAATTACACAGTAGTTCTCGGTTGTTTGATTATCATGAAGAAACCGAAGACTGTGCTCAGTTCTAAGGGTAATGTACAAAGAAGCTTAAGAACCTGAAAAACTTGAAGGCTTGCCTCTAAACCAGTAACTGAAAAAAAAAAAGATGGGGGCCAAAGGCTAGATGTAGACCAAATAAGAATTTTATTTGATTGGTACAGTGGCGATGATTGTATTAAGGAGGAGGAGGAAGATGGAGAGAAAAGAGGAAGAGAGGAAGAGGACTACCACCCTCTTAAAAAATGTGGATATTTCTTTGTAAAAAGTATGTATTTCCAGCTTCTAATAAAAGTCTGGCAATACTGGATCTGAACTGTCATATGGTATGACAAGAGATAAGAAGCCATATTCCTATTTACCTGGGACATTTGCTACTGAAGCCACATATCAACTGTCCGTTATCATTATCCATGCACTGCTGTTTTTCTTATAAAATTCAAAGAATAAAAGAACGCACAGTTGGTGGATAAGTGCATATTCTTTAAAAAGTATGATCCACTCTTCTCTTTAAAGCAGTAACAAAGCTAGAATCAAAGAAATCAATTTACCTTAATCTGAGTCTGTTCGATTGACTTTTCCCATATCTGCTGATCATATGCTCCAATCTGAAATAAGGAGCAGGCTATTTAAATGATGCAAAGGCAATCTCTGTATCTAAGTCAAACCTCACAGAGCCATGAGTCTATTAAATATGTTGTCCGGAAAATGTATTTCTCACATAGTAAATTCATACTTCCCAGGGCTGTTTCCAAAAACAAAACAAAGGACTGGGTCTAGAAAGTAAAAAGGCAACACCCCAAATATTTTAAAGATCACCTAAAAGATATTTCCACTCCCTAAGAAAAATATCAATAGGAATATCAGAGAGGAATAAAAGGTAAGGGACAGCTCAATCAGACGATAATAGCAATCTGAGCCATGCAGATAAGAATTTCATTCTTTGTCTTTATAAAAAAAAATTTAAGTTTGATAATTTGCAAAGCAAAGCACTGCAGTAGTTTGTGTATGCAGCCTGGAGAAAGGTGACTTACAGCTCACAACCTGGAACCTGAAACTGGGTTTATAATGACTCTGCACATCAATTTTTTTCAGTTATGTGGAGATAGTATATAAGAATATTTGACATTACCAAACTTAAGGAAAGTAACACTATTATTTATGGGAGTTTTTCTGCATAAGTATGGTTTACAAAAAAAAAATCATAATAATACTGCTGTTACCTTCTTCTGATACCACGATATGGCATCTCTCTCATTTGAGGCCATCTGTGTCTCCAGCCAGAGAGTGGGATTTCACTGAAAACGAAGGAAATGCCTCAGTAAGTCTAGTTGTTGAAGGTTATTGTCCCGTTTTGGGTATGACTTAAAATCTGCTTCTCTCAGCCTCTCCATGAGCTGCTCTTTCTCCGGCTGTTCCCCAGGAAGAAGAAGAAGAGGAGGAGGGTGGGGGGAATGGGCGCAGCGGAGACGAGAAGCCTCTGCACCATCCGGTGCAAGTGTGGATGCGGGGACAGCGAGGACCCGAGCTGGCCTCCCGCGCCCTCCGCCTTCCCGCAGCCGGCTCACCTGGTGCCCGCTGCCAGGCAGGCTGCCGGCCGGGCCCCCGCTCCTCAGTGACCCCGGCCGGGCCGGGAGGCCGGGGGCGAGGCGGCGGGCCCGGCAGGCCGCATCTTCCCCCAGAGGCCCGGACACCGGCGGGGCCGTTACCATGGAGACCGCGGCGGCCAGCCCAGCCCCTGAGGCGGCCGGGGGCCCGGCGCCCTGAGGAGCGCAGCCTGCCGCCGCAGACGCCCGACCTAGTCGGCCACCGAACGGGCCATGGGAGAAGCCAGGAACCAACTGGAAAATGGGGGGAAGGAAGCGGGAAGGGTGCCTTTTCCAGGCACGTCGGCACCCGCAAGGGCTGGAGGCCAGCGGCGGGCCCCGGGCCGGAGCGGCGGCGCGCGTCGTCCGTGAGGGACTGGCGGCGGCTCGACCAGCTCTGGGTGCGATCAGCCGCTTCCGCCTTCCGGCTCCGCCCCCGGCCGCCTTCCCGCCGCTTTGGCCCCTTTGAGGTGGAGGCCGCCGGCCGCGCCGCCAGTAACCCTAGACGCTTAACGGAAAATCACCTCAGAAGCGACCCTCCCAGCACCCATCGATCCCCGGGAGGCTGGTCCCGACAGTCCAGAGGTTCCTGTGCGGGTCTGTAGCGTTCAGTGTGGTGTTACTTCATGTCCGTCCCTTGGGGTGGACGAGGTCAGAAAGTAGTGGGGGGCACGAGCCCTCCGCACGAGTTCTCCGTTCCTGTGGCTGGACAAATGCTTGTGAATTGGCGCGGCCTGGAACGCGGGCGGGCGGGCTGGGGCTCAGCGATTCCCTCCCTCGGCTCTCAGCCGCCCTGCCTTCGGCTTTCTGGTGCCCACACGAGCCTAGGAGAGGATGCTCAGGGCTCGGACCGCACTGGGGCTTTCCCCACATCGGTGGAAATGGCTGTGGAGGCTGTTTTTAGTGATTCCAGCAGAGGTCAGGAGAAAGGGCAGTTGCACTCCGATGTGACTGTCTAAATGTATGCCCACGGGGTTTCTAAGCTGCTCTCTTTTCTGGACTTTTTGTGCACCATTAATGGCTTGTTCCCGGAGGCCATTGTCTTCTACTTAAAGCTGTGTCCGTTCTTGCCATGGGCACAAAGCACAAAGGTGATGTAAGGCTAGTAATAATAGATAATAGCTGTCACTTGCGACTAAGAGGCAGTCTCCACCCTATAGGCTTTCTTGTAAGTTATTAAAACCGTATCAAATGAAAGTTTTCCATAATGCAAACCTACTAAAATGTTAACACCCACAGGAATTTTTAAAAATTACTTCACCCACACATTGGCAGTGGTCTCCACTGCTTTTTACCCCTTAACTGTTAAGGGGTAAACTAAAAGCTGTTGAGCCCTTCAGTACTGCTGAACATTGTAATTCAAGGCAACAACCAACTAATTGGTAAATGACAAAAAAAGAAAAATTACTTAAGACCTAAAATGAACACTAATAACAAAAGCATTTGTCTTCATTGCTGAACACACCGAAGAGGTTTTCTGGGCTGTGGGCAGTATTTTGGGAAATAAAATTAGTGGTACGGTAGCAAATCATTTTCCAGGAGCCCTGGTAAAATGTTTCAGTGTTTTATTAGGATGCTGCTGAACAAGGCAGAACTTTGAACCCAAAACAGCATTCAATCCCTGTTCGCAGTAATGAACTTCCAGTGATTTTAGGGAATTGATTCTCACCTGTGTCATGGAAATAATGACTGTGAGAACCACAGATGAGATACCCTGAGATGCCTGCCTACTGAGAACTAAGTGCTGTCAGAACTAAGTGAACTACAGAGTTCACCCAAAACTTCATGAGGGAAAGGGCCCATTTTGTTGTGTCCCATAGTCAGCCCGTCCACATCAGCTTAGTCACCTTCTTCATTATTATGCCGGGCATTTTCCCAAATACCTGCAGTGCCCAAAAAAGGCTTAAGGCAGGTCTAAGCACTTGTAAATGATTTTAAGCAGCAATAAGGATAACTGTCACAAATGCAAGCTTCATTTTTCTTCAAAACTAGTTGCACCTCAATCTAGACGTCTCTGACCTTTTCTTTGGGAAAGAAAAGCCCAAGGTTTTCTTCAAAAGCTTAAAAATAACAGGGCACAAAGAAGGAGGTGGGGGGTGGGACTATTAGTACAGGTTCGAGGCAATGAGAACTCCCATGTGCTACTCATTTTGTGATGAAACATCAGTAAAGGACAAATCAGACTTTGTTTATTAAAAAAATACTTTACAGGAAAAAAAAACTATGCATTCCATTGTCCTATTTTACAAAGAAATAGCTTAACAATTTAACACTTAGACAGCTACAAAAAAAGCACTGTGTTAAAAGGATTATTATTCACACAAATTTAGATTTAAGACTATTCATTAAAAACCTTTTAAAACACTTGTTAATGTCAATAAACAAACTAAGGCCACACAAACGCAAATAGTCCGCCAGGCAAATTATACATTTCATCTATATGCAAAGACCTCTTAGATAAATTAAAGCCACAGGAAAAAAAAGTCTTAGCTGCCAATCAAAATGAAGTTTAGTCACAGAAAACACTATTACATGAAAATTTACAACATGTGATAGAAGTAGTACGTAAGTATTTCTTTAGAGAGAATTGAAAAGTGCTATATTTTAAGAGACAGTGGTCTCAACTACATGCACAAGTGGATCCTAAAAAATTTATGAAGATTTTTTAAAATGGAAGGCCATAATATTTATGGATACTTGCTTTTAAAGCAACAGACTTCCAGGATGAGGGTAAGTCCTTTATGCACTTAAGAAAAACACTGGTGGTGTGCATCTCCTCTACCTGCATGACCAGTAAATACAGCTACAGACTGTCTTGAAAACATGAAACTTAGCACAAATGTGAACCTCTGGCATGTGCTACTGAAAGGATGAAACAGATTGATTAGAAAGACACAAACTCAGGAGTTCTAATATCCTCAATAAATACAAATAAACTTCAAAGGCAAATACAGATGAAAATATAATGGGCTAATATTAATGATAAAGGATATATTCACTAGGAATATATTTTCATGGAATTTGGAGTCTTGTTCCTATATTAACTCTCCTTCTAGACAATATTTATACAGGGAAAAGCAATAAACAAAAGTTTCTCAAGTCATTAGGTGAGATCTTTATGCCTGTTAAGACTGATACATCTGTTCCTAAAGTTTAGTAAATGATTTGTAAGTTCCTTTCCCCATACAAGAGCCTGTAATATTAGTGAACTGATAGTTCAACTGTTTGAGGGGACAGGGCACTTTCTAAAAGTCTTTAAGTAAAAATAATGCATCAGTAAAACTTGTAAGTACTGAATAGGCAAGTACAATTGAGCCTAAGAATTCATTTTTCAAGAGTTAAACTTTGGAAGAGGGAACCAATATGGAGGTTATTATTGCTTTATGAATTTGGGACACCTCTTAGAATCGTAACCCTAACTCCTAGCCTATCTTGATAAGTACAGAATGACCTCTGGGGAAGGGGAAGACTTTTATGCTTTTTAATAGTTACCATAAAATCATTATATTTGCTGTCAGGAATATTCATTTATTAGGTCCTTTCCATAGCATATTTTTTAAATATCCCTCTGATCCACAAAGTACTAAAACATATAGCCACATTCTGCAAGTAATCTCAAGGGCTGGCACAACAGATGACATACCAGAAAGGAAGATCAGTTTCGATTTCAGTTACAACTTCACTGCCATCGCTACTTTACAAATCAGAGGATGCCAGACTGCTCCATGCCTCACTCCACCAAACCAAATAGTTTAATGATTTAGAAAAGTTGCAATCATTTGTATCGCTCAACTAGGACAGTTTTGAAAGCAGCAAGAAACTCAAAACTTCTGCTTTTATATTCATCAGTCTTTTAAAGCATGCTATCAAAATCTAATACTCACATAGGACATTCAGAGTTTCCAGATACATTACTAGCTAAATGTTTCTTTCCATTCTATTGCAGTCTAATATACAATGACTTCATTAGTACATGATTTTCAACATTTTTATATTCTTTTATTGTTTATACTGGAGGTGAGGGTAGACTGTTTTGTAAAAAGGAAAATGGAGATTTGCGTTTGATTGTAGGTCTTTGCAGATCCGCTGGTTCCTGAGTGATTACACACAGTGCTGGCTGTCAGGAGACAGTCTCCTTGGTTTTAGGTAATGACCAGCTTAGATGACAGATGGCATCTGCTGGATGGCAAGTGGGAGATGGGGAAATCGGATCTTGGAAGACAAGAAAAACAAAAATAAAACTTTTTGCGTTAACAACTTTTTCTCTTCATGATTACTTTTAAAAGCAAAGGTTGCCTGAGAAGAATTTTTCTTTGCACAGCCTGGTAAAGCTCTATGAAATTCTTCTGGACAGAAAAATAAAAATAAGAAATAACCCAAACCCATTCATTTTGTGATAAACCCCTTCTCCACAAAGTAACAACAACAAAAAATACCCTCAAAGGTCCCTTAAAAACTAGTTTGATAAACTAGAATTTATACACAGGATTTAAAAACACCCCTGTAATAATCACATGACCTTTCACACCATTCTAATTACCTTATTTACAAAGATAACTAAAAGCAACATCACTTCCAATTCATAAATGGTTTACATTGAAGTGTTTCCCTATTTATTTGTCTTCATCCTTTGTAACAGAGAATACATACATATACATATATATAAGGAATAATACAGATTCTAACTAATCACTGTAGTATTTGCTGATGGTTACTTTTCTATCGGTTTACACAGTGACCTCTATACTTTGCTAATATGCATTTAACTACACAACAATATTGCACAAAGTAATATTTATATAAGATTTAACCTATTTCAGAATATTTTAGAGAAAATTCATATTTGATATTTCCAAAGATGCAGCTAAGTTCCATGGTGACAGACATAATAAAGCAGCATCTTTTTCTTTTGCCTATGTTAATGCAAATATTTCAAATCTCACCATCCAGAAAAAAAAAAAATCAAATTGCACTGTAACCAGGTAGATACAAGAATCTGGTCTTAGGTGTGGGGAGTACTCTTCCTTTAGTAAATAAAAGGCCTACTGAGTTATCAACTAAGAGAAAGTAGAATGCATAGCACATGAACATTCCAAATAAGAGAAAGACTACTACTTCTATGAAGGAAGCCTATTGAAAGAAGGCCTATATTGAAAACAAAGTAAATATCCAGACCCTAAGCTTCAGCCCACCTGAAACTCTAGGATGGAAGTCTAATGCCTGTTACTAGAAAATAGCAACATGACTAACAATGAACAAACCCAGGTATTCACCAGATAAAATTGTGAAGATTTCAAAAGCAGATGCCAAGTCACAAGAATAGTTTCTCCTAAGTTTGATGCTCAGATATGGCAGGCCTCATCAGTAAGACTGATATGAATCTCTAACTTTGATATTTGTGATCAGTTTAGGGAAAGTATCCACAGGAAATGTGAGGATACTAGGAAGCAGAACAACGGGTCAACATTATCTCTTTTGCTCAAAATAGCCTCTACAGTTACTATATAGCCTAGAAAAAATTAATGAGCCATGGATAATGAATAACCAAGAATTATCCATCTTTAGATTTTTGTTTAATTGAAATATCCACTGGGTTTTAAATAACGGACACAAAAAGACAGCCTGGATCAGAAAGTGCTGTGCTTCCTCTTGTGCTAAAAACCAGAGAGCCACTCAATTTTCTTTAGAAACTATGTCTTCTTTGTGGTTGGAACTAAATAATTTACTTGCCCATGTACCAAATGTAGGAGCCTTTCCTGCAACCAATGCCATTTTACTGTGGAAACTGACGAGGTGCCATGAAGACACAAGTACTAAACCATAAATCTTTCTACCACATAAAGCAAATATGGCAAGAGACAAGGAAAGATAAAACCAAGGGAAGTGAATCATTTACCAAGTGAGAACCTGCTAATCCAGAGAATTCTGGTTTTGATTTGAAGAAGAGATTGAATTGTTACCTCACACCTTAAAACAGAAAGTAGCAGCAGACCCACTATTACATACTGTACTAACGGGATAAGATACAACTCTTAGCTTTGCATAATCTGTGTAAAAAAGATATGCTTGACATTTGTGGAATGTCATTTCTCTTTATAGAATTATAGGCAAGATTTCTCCAATAAAACTTAACTTAAGCCAGTTATAAAACTATAACTTCACATCAAAATTTAAAAAAGTTAAAAAATGTGTTTGAATATGTACATATCACACAGGAGTGCTTGGATGTTCCTGCAGACTGTGTTGCTGGTCAGAGTCCAGTCTACTTTCCACCTTGAAAACTGGAATAGGCTGTGTCTTCAGATCCTGGAGATGAAGCTCTGATGGAGGTGGGAAAGATGACGGAGCAGTTGTCAAAAGCTGCATCTCTGTGCATGTTTCCTCAGATTCAGTTTTTATTCTCACACACTGGGAGTCAACTTCTAATCCTCGCTTTCCAGGTAAACTACAGTCCGTGTTGGAATTGCTTTCTGTGGTTGGAGGGCCTTCCACAACAGGGTGGTACTGTTTAAGCCTTATATGCCAGGCCAAGCTGCACACTGCTGACACTGTTTTGAACTGATGAATGACATTTCTGGGGATGAAGTAGATGTCATTGTCGCAGAGCTGAATTCTAGCATAGCGAATTCCTTCCCGCCTCATTTGGTTTAGTTTTGCTTCATCCACCCACTGTACACACTAAAAACAAAGGCCAAGAAATTGCATGAGACTTTAAAATATGTAATGATTCAAACAAAATATTCTAATTCAAAGGGAAAACAGTATGGCAAACTTTTAAAACAAAAGTCAAATCTTGAGAGAACATAACCATTGGGAAGCCTTTTCTATATATTTACCCTTCTTAATAACAAAAGACTGTTGAGATAGCCTATGGAATCAGTACATCCTTGAAAGTGCAGCTAAATATTGGTAACTTTTTTGTTCCTCAAGACAGGGTTTCTCTTTGTATCCTTGGCTGTCCTGGAACTTGCTCTGTAGACCAGGCTGGCCTCGAACTCAGAGATCTGCCTGCCTCTGCCTCCCGAGTGCTGGCATTAAAGGCATGTGTCATCACTGCCCGGTTATATCAGTATCTTTACCACACATAAAGGCAACATTTAATCTTTCCCTTCATATCTTCTGACATTTTGCAGTTGAGGCCACAGCACAGTGAGATTACTAAGTAAGACTGCTTATGGCCAGAAGTGAACAGCTGGTCCATCTCAGGCCCCCCTTTAATCCCAAAGATTTTGCTTGGGAAGCTCACACATAATTTAATAAAAATAAAGTTAAATTTACTGTCTGTGAATCCAATTATAAAATAAAATGCCTAATAAAATGGATCCAGATGCTGTTTCCAAAGTCTCACTGAAAGGGTAATGAGAATGTGAGAATTATTACCTGGGACACTGGAGGTTCATGAAGGTCTAACTGGAGTCTCTGTACAACATCAGTAAAGTCCTCAGCATGAAAACAAATCACATCTTTGGTTATGCGAGGTTGGTCACTCCTAATATTAATAAGACAAAGTTTAGGGACTAGCATCCACAATGCAAAATGACAATTTGTTTTCCAGTTTCTAGAATGCTACTTTGAGCAAATAAGTAAATAAATAAAATGCCTGTCTTTCTGCATTTTTTACTTTACTGCATATAGATTTCTGCAACTACAGAAATCTAAAGATTAAGAGTGTACTTATTTAATCAGTTTTGAAAAAATAAAAGCATATCAATAAAAGGTTTTTTGAAAAACAAAAATCAGGGCTGGAGAACCGCTCAGCGGTTAAGAGCACTGACTGCTCTTCTAGAGGACCTGGGTTCAATAATTCCCAGCACCCACATGACAGCTCACAATGTCTGTAACTCCAATTCCAGAGGATCTGATATCCTCACATACATGCAGGCAAAACACCAATGCACATAAATAAAACCTAAAAAAAAAATCAGTAAGTTGTTAAAAATTCAAGCAATAATGGCTAAAAAGAATAGTTCTAGTCTAGCCTTGCAACAATCTTTCATGCTGGTGTATGCCCACGATCCCAGCACTTGGGGAGCTGAGGCCAAGAAGAGAAGATCTTAAGTTTAAGGCTAGCCTGACATACATAACAAGTTCAAGGCTATGCTGAGCTACAGTGAGACCCTGGATCAGGATTTTGTTTTTTATTTTTATTTTTAAGTTTTATTCTAAGTGGGATGCATTTGCTGTTGTCTCATTAGGGAACTTGAGCTTTGTTATAATAAAACCAGGCTGAGCCAGGCGGTAGTGGTGCACTCCTTTAATCCCAGCACTCAGGAAGCAGAGGCAGACAGATCTCTGAATTTCAGGCCAGCCTGGTCTACAGAGTGAGTTCCAGGACAGCCAGAGCTACATATAGAAACCCTGTCTTGAAAAACAAACAAACAAAAAGATATCAAATATACAAATAAAACTAAAATCCAAGTGAGTGTAAAATGAAGCAGCAACTACAGAAAACAGTACAGCAGTTCCTCAAAGTAATAAAACAGAATTGCCATATTATCTAGCAACTCTACTTCTGGGTATTGAACACCAGGGACATAAAGAGATACCTACATACCTATGTTAACTATCAAAGAGCCAATGGTAAAAGTAACCAAACACCTATTGAGTGAACTAACAAAATGGTATGCATGAGTCTGCATGTGCATGCACATATGTGCCTGAGGGACTATACTTACCTTAAAATAAAGTCTGACACTTGCTACAACAGGGATAAACTCTAAGGGACATTATTTTAATAGAAATGGCTGAGTGAGAAGAAGAAAAAAAATGCAACTGCCAAGATGCCTTATTGAGTAATGGTGCCTGCCACCTAGCCTGACTGCCTAAGTTCAATCTGTCAGACCCAGATGGAGAGAACCAACTCCTACAAGTTGTCTAACTGCCACACAACTGCTGTAGCACATACCTCACAACACAAAAATATAAGTAAGTGTAATAAAAAATAATTCCCTTTTGTCACTACGATTAATTCTATTACATTAATATTTGTATATGTGCATGCACATGTGTGTGGAGGTCAGAGCCCTAGGGATTGAACTTGGGTGGTCAGGCCTAACAGCAAACACCTCATTGGCCCACTAGGATTACTTCCTGTAAAAAGGAAAGATGAGGGAAAGTATGCTTCCATTTCTATGAGACACCATAAATGGCAAGAGAGTGCACAGTAATGGTTCCCATGATCTATGGATGAGGTGAAAGTAGCTGTGAGCATCAAGTTTCAGTTTTGCAAGATACAAAATTCTAGAGCACTGTTTCATCACAGTGTAGTTACACTTCTACCATAAAATGTTTAGATGAGAAGCTATGTTATACGTATTTCACCACAATTTAAAAAATGGTCCCTGACTTTTTTAAACAGAATCCACATTTTCTTAGACATTCCTTTAACTTACCATTCACCAAATTGTACAGCCTTCAAAACCCCAACAGCAGCCGTACTCTGCCAGTCAAACCCCTGACCTACATGATCAGCATGAGCTCTTGTCCTGTCTTCAAAGAGGACTTCTCGGGGTTCACTTGTCCGAGGTAGGTACTGGAGATTTTTAATTTCATTCATTGATCTATAGTTGATTTGGTTGTGAAACAAAGGAAAGTATAAGGAAATAAACAGCAAAATTAACAGCAGTAAGGTATAAAGGTCTGCAACAATACTAGGTGTAAATGAGGTTTGAGAGGAGTACAATGATTTTGATCATTAGCATTGAACATACTATATTAAAATGATTAATATGATTTCCTCTCTTTCTCTGTAGACTATACCTTATTAGGCTTAACTGAAGAATCTGAATGCATGAAATTTCTCTAGACAAGGACAATATAATTAAAGGTTTAAAGCTGTAAGCTCAGTCACCCCATTTACAACTCTCAAAACATTCTACCAGGACTTACATTCTAGGCAGCAAAATGAGCATACATCTGATCTCCTTCCATTAAATGAACTAATATGGACAGGAGAAGGGAGAAATGGGAGAGTGGACAGAAATATACATGAAAAAAATGAGGCATGAATAGATAGCTATTGATTAAAAAAAAGATGGGAGTTTATTATATTCTGCTTTTCATGTGTTCAAACATTTCTAAATATAATGATCTAAGGGTGATAGTAAAGGAAATGAATTAGTGAGTTAGCAACGCCAACAAAACAAATTTTGCATGATGAAAAATAATCACAATGTCTTAGACTATAAAACTGAACAGAGACTGTTAAGAGGCTAGACTATTCAATAAGGAGTCAGCAGACAAAAGGGTAATGGACCTTAGAGAAACTGGAGTCAAAGGGGGCAGGCAAATAATAGGGGACAAAAATTAAGTAAAACTGAGAAAGGGAGGCTAAGGACTGGTGTTTGAATGAGAATGGTTCCATAGGCTCATATATTTGAATGCTTGGTCCTTAGTTGGTGAAACTGTTTTGGGAAGGATTAGAACATGTAGCCTTGTTGGAGGAAATGTGTCACTGGGGTTTTCAAAAACCCACCCCAGACCAGTCTGCTTCCCCCCCCTCCCCGTTCTCTGCCTCCAACTGGAGGATCAGGATGTAGGTACTCAGTCTGTCTACTGCAAAGCCCCCTCCCTCCATGACAGTCATGGACTCCCTCTCTGAAACTGGAAGCAATCCAGATTAAATGCTTCCTTTTACATATTGCCTTGATCCTGGTGTCTCTTCACGGGAAGAGAAAAGTAGCCAAGATAAAGGTGAAATTCTGCCAGACTCAGTACCCCTTGAAGGAGAATGTTAGGCATTTAATCCCATGGAGTAGAGAATGGCTACCACTCAGTTCTACATTCTTCTCTTGATTTTCCTCACAGTCCCTGACTTTTCACCAGGCATCTGATCATTCCCTATGTGATCTCATCTATAAGCTCCAGAGGTAGAGCTGGATGAATCCTGTGAAATTACAGTAGGCTCATTCAAACTCTCAGAACATTCAAAACTAGTTCAAAAAGAGACATAAACCAATGCCTGCTACAATGTGGATTCTATTTGACAGAATGAAAAGAAATTGCTCAAGGAATCCTCTAGGAAATTTTCTAGCTCATAAAAAAGAAGCATAAGAGTTTCTTCTATTAAATATAACCAGATTCAAGAATTCTAAAACCATCTAACAAACATAAAGCCAATATGAGCAGAAAAGCCTAGGCAAAAAAAAGAATGATTAAGTAGAGAATGGAAATGATCTGGCTCTTTGAGGCTAGTCTTTAGGTACTGACCATACGGTGCCCAGAGCTAACCTTTCCAGAATTCTTGACATATAGAGTAATATTTTTTTATTTCATTAATCACACTGATTCAAAATTCTTGTTTATAGCCATTACATCTTCATAAAATTTCAGCCAAAAAAAAACAGAAAAATAAACTGCACCTTCTTTTCTAAACACATTGACTTTGCCATCTAAATAACACAAGTTTCTAGACAATTGGACATCCCATTTAATATCTATTTCTATGCCTACTCATTCTAATGTGAAACCTATCTATTGTCAGGATAAATGAAGTAGATATAGAATCTTCAATAAGTGCAAAGATGTATTCAAAGTATGAACGGGTCACCAAACATTAACCAATTATCTGCAAATAGCAGACTGACAACGACCAAAATTCACAATAATGACATTTAAAAATCCAAATGTTAGGAGAAAAACTGTCAAGTAAATGTTTCCAAACAAAACCAAAGAGATCAGTAACAGAAAAAGGCACTTAGGGGCTAGAGAGATGGCTCAGTGGTTAAGAGCACTGACTGTTCTTCTAGAGGATCTGGGTTCAATTCCCAGCACCCACATGGCAGCTAACAACTGTCTGTAACTCCAGTTCCAGAGGATCTGACAACCTCATACAGACATGAATCCAGGCAAAACACCAATGCACATAAAATACAAAAATTATGAATATATATTTAAAAATTGGATGTCCGATATTAAAAGGACATAATTTTTTTTAAAAAAAAGAAAAGAAAGGGCACTTAAATGAGGAGTGCTATTCTTCAGCTAATAGGAGTGGGAGGGTGGAGGAAGGAGGGAGAGAGAGGGTAAAGAAGGAAAGTGAGGGAGAGAGGGAGAAAGGGAGTGGAGGGGACACACACACACACACACACACACACACACACACACACACACACACACACTGAACACAGGAAATCAAGCATGTTGGAACTCCTAGAAATCAAAACAGACAAGAATCTTTAAAGGGGCCTATCCAGTGATAACAATAACTGGAAAATGTATCTCCATGCTCCAACTAAATTATCAATTAAATTTAATGAGAGAAAAAGAAAACTGCAGAATATACTAACTCAGCATATCCTCCATTTCTTAGAATGACTCTTGAAAATGTGTTGAATAAGCACAGGAAATAAACCTAGGAAGACAACAGCCACTGGCGGGTAGGGTAAAGCTTTAGCTGGGAAATCTTAGGTTTATAGCTGTTTAATGATCCTTCCACAAGGAACAGAAATCAGACCTATCTCCAAAGGTGATCAAGATATAAATGGTGTATTCAAGAAAGCTTAAAGTTTATCTCATAGACCAGAGAAAGAGTGGTCACTAGAGGCAGGGAAGGGTAGCAAGAGCGGGGATAAAGAGAGATCGGAAAATGGAAACTAGAGAATTAGATAAGAATAATTCTACCGTTAGATTACATGAGTAAGCTCAATTAGACAGAACATTCTAGAAGACTTTTCTATAGTGCAGTAAAGTGACTTATGAAATTTACGTATGTTTCAAAGTAGAAGAGTGGAAAGATTTTCAACATTGAGAAATGAGAAGTGTTTGAGGGGATGGAAATGCTAATTACTCTGGTTTGACCATTATATACATTATAGACATATATCAAATTACCACACTGGGTCTCATAATATATATAATTACTATAAGTCCACTAAAATAAAAAATAAAACTAATTGACAGTATTATAGAAATTCCAGAAAATTCCATGGGGGCGGGGCGCAGGTCTGGACAGACAACTCTGTGGTAAAAGTGCTTGCTATGCAAGCATGAAGACCTGAGTTCTGATCTCAGCACCCACACAGAGCCGGGCATGGACACACTTGTGCATTTGTAACCCAGTGCTGAGGGTGGAGAAAAGGGGATCACTGGAGCTTGCTGGCCACTAAGTCTAGCACCTTGTTCACTGAGATACCCGGTCTCAAAGGAATAAAATGGAGAGTCATAAACAGACCAGGGCATTAAACAGCCTCCTTTGGCCAATGCTCACGCACAGGTAGGTGAATACACCCACATACAAACATGCACAAATATCATACACATACACCACATACATAAAGAAAAAAAAGGTTTCATAATAGCTACATAAGGGGTCATAATAAGAAAATCACACAGATAAGAAAGTCATTATAGTTCCAGAAGAAAGTAAACTTTCCTAAGCAATAAAAAGACTAGAAATTATGCAGAATACACACAAGAGAAATTATATCCTGCCTCAAAAGGGATAATGATAAACTTTAGTGAAAACAGAATTTAAAAAAAAAGCATGATCCAAATATAAAACTAAATTGTGACATATATATTCTTCTAATGAGTGATAACACCAGGACTTAGAATATGAATTTTTAGCCTACCATCTGAATCTTAAGTAAATATGTATGTCATTGCTATCTATCCAATTTCAGAATGCACCTATTGATAAAGCATTAAGAGTCGAATGATGGTTCTAAAGCAGAATAAATTAGCTTCAATAATGTGTGAATACAGTTGACAGAGCTGGAAGGAACAAGCTAAAATAGGGTTCATCTAATTACTCAGAAAGTAGGTGAGAAAAAGGAATACTCATTTAGCATAGCATGTCTGCCATATTTTTAGTCTTTTTCTCCTTTTTAAAAACATTTAAAATAATCAAGTATTCATTTCTTTTTGGAAATACACAGCAAAATGCATATAGTACTTAAGAATTTAGAATTTTAAGATCCATCACCATAATATATAAAAATTGCTACAATCTAGTACTGTACAAAAGTTTTGATTAATTGCTGTGTTTTAAGTACTGCATTAGTATATTGTGTTTGTTTGTGAGACAGGTCTCATGAATCCCAGACTGGCCTCCAACTCACTATGTAGCTGAGGATGTCTTTGAATTTCTGATTCTCCTGCCTCCACCATACCTGGATAAGAGGACTACAAATGTATCTCATTTATGCAGTGCTAGGCATGGAATCCAGGGTTTCCTCCATGCTGGGCAAGCAGTCTATCAATTGAGCTACATCCCCAAATTTCATATTCAGTTTTTACCAAAGTTTTCATGGATCATCTTAAGTGTCTAAAGCTATTTTATGATTTGGTAGTTTTCTCCTGTGAGTTTTAAGTTAAAGTTAAGACTAATCCATTAAAACTCATTTTAAGCTCTTAATTGCTTTTTTTTTAATTATTTATTTTGAGACAAGATCTCAATATGTAGCCCCCAGTAGCCTGCAACTCACTATGTAGATCAGGGTGGCCTCAAACCCAGAGATCCACCTGCCTCTGCCTCTGGAGTTCTGGAATTAAAGGTTTGTGCCACCATACCCAGCCTAATTTATATTTATTTATTTATTTATTTATTTATTTATTTATTTATTTATTTATTTATTTATTTTGGTTTTTCGAGACAGGGTTTCTCTGTGTAGCTTTGCGCCTTTCCTGGAGCTCACTTGGTAGCCCAGGCTGGCCTCGAACTCACAGAGATCCGCCTGGCTCTGCCTCCCGAGTGCTGGGATTAAAGCCCAGCCTAATTTTAAATTGCTATTTCCACAGTCCAAGCAGATATAAATTATTTTCAGTCTCACTGAATGATATTTTCTAAAATGCTAGAGTAAATCTACATTTGTTTTATGTGTGTGAAAGAGAACTATCTTAGCACATGATTTATCACAGCTTTATACAATAGCACAACAGTACATGTTTCACTCAGCAAACCATGGTTCCCTACAATGCATCATGACGACAGAGAGAAATACAACAGTTCCTCACCTCAAGAAGGTCAAAATTTATTAAGAAACAAAAACAGTATAAAGATCATCAAGGAACCATGTTGTAAGACCAGATGAACTTGTCCTAAGCATCACAAAGGTGACGATGTTCAAGGTTAAGTGCTGAAGCTTTAACTAAAACCTGCTAGGCAAAGAGGAAGGTGGGAGGTGGGTGAATTTGCTGTGGGATGGTCTGTATGTCAAACATGCTGCTTATTGGTCAATGAATAAAACACTGATTGGCCAGTGGTCAGGCAGGAAGAAGTATAGGCGGGACAAGGAGGAGAGAATTCTGGGAAGTAGAAGGCTGAGGAGACACTGCCAGCCGCCACCATGATAAACAGCATATGAAGATGCCGGTAAGCCACAAGCCATGTGGCAAGGTATAGATTTATAGAAATGGATTAATTTAAGATATAAGAACAGTTAGCAAGAAGCCTGCCACGGCCATACAGTTTGTAAACAATATAAGTCTCTGTGTTTACTTGGTTGGGTCTGAGCGGCTGCGGGACTGGCGGGTGACAGAGATTTGTCCTGACTGTGGGCCCGGCAGGAAAACTCTAGCTACATGAATTCAAATAAAAAGACCAGAGCAAGGGCAAGGGGCAATGGGAGACAACGGTTTGGAAACTGAATTTAGTACAGCTAGGAGAGAAGAAAGCAGATACAAAGGTACTGTATTATCAAAGATTTGTACAGACTGCACTAGGGAGAATTTGCTCTTTTGTCCTACAGGCAGTTAGGATACAAGTTTTAAGAAAAATCAATTAATTTCTCAGGATACTGATAACCATGTAACAAGTTATCTGAACTAGGAAACTGACAACTTGAAATTTTACCTAAAGGAACTCTTCAAAAATCTAGACAAGTTTCCAAACCATGCTCAGGTGACAATCATTTTTATAAACCACCTACTAAAAAGAATGGTTTTGCTTATTTGAGCAAAATGAACGTTTACTGACCGTCGTCTTTTGAAGGGTGACTTTGGCATGTCTGCTGTAGGGATCATTTGTTCTCCAGGTCTCACCCACATTATAGGCCCATCATCACTCTGGGACCTACACTGTAGTTGGAGGCTGGAAAGTGTACCCCAGGGCAAAGTCATCTAGAAACCAAAGGAATGAGTTACATTTGAAAAATTTTAAGCTATTTACAGATAATTCCGATCCAAATAAAAGTACTAAAAACCATTTCTCATGTGTATGTGAAGAAATAAAAGCCATATTGCTGAGTAACAAAAAAAAAAAACCTGAAGTATTCAATACCAATACTTTTCTAAATAGTTTCACCATCTATTACATAAAATTTGATTTTAGTAAGCATGATTAACTTAATACTCTAATATTTAAGTGTCTACTGAAATAATGACTTAATAGTCTAAACACTCACTTTCAGAAATGGTGATTCTTCTAACATATCAAGGAACTCTGGGAAATAATCACCAACTTCTTCATCAACTGCTCCAACAAGACTTATCTGCCGCATAGGACCTGCTCGGTAGGTACCACAGCAATATGTCCTGTTGACCTGAGATAAAAGAAAGAGAAAGGGAAAATGGATTGAAATGCATTATGAAGAACGAGAAGTGAGTATTGTTCCCAGTATTAGTATTCATCTGCATACTAAGAATTCAATGGTCAGTTCTTTGGACAAGTTAACCATCAGTCAGTCACCCAATGACACTGTGAAGTCAGCCAAAAACAGAAATTATTTCAATGTGAAGGTCAGCCTACAAGCTCAACACCTCAAAGGAAGGCATTAAGACAGGTTTCGCTAATAATAACTATTTAATTTTGGAAACCACTATTTTGAAGAGAAAAGACAGAATAAGCAGTAAAACTGGCAGGGTAAAAGGAAAAAATGCCATAGCCACATTAATCCTTCATGTCCATTGTATATTCCTTAGCTTAACCTTCACTTGAGGAAAGCTATCAAGCTACCATACTACTCTTAAGTTTACATAATTCAACCACCACAATATTAACAGTACCCAATTTACCAACAGCTCAGAAATACAGGTATTTAGGGCAACTGATGGGATGTAAATAAAAATAAAGCATGTCTTCCTGTTTGAAAAGAGAAAAGAAAGAAAACCTAAAGGGAAGATGGAGTGAAGAAAGGCAGAAGAGGAGAATGAGTATAACCAAGTTTATTTTCATCCACATAAAGAAAAGCTTCACATCTTATAAGGCTACACCTTTGTGAGTACTAATGCTGTCTTCAAGTAACTGCCCCAAATTAATATTATTAGATTTTTACTTAGTGGCATAACTGCTGTGGGATGTTCTGTATGACAAATATGTTAATAAAGCACTGATTGGCCAGTAGCCTGACAGGAAGTATAGGCGGGACTAAGAGAGAGGAGAATTGAGGAGGAAGGAAGGATAAAGAGACTGCCTGGAGCTGCCGCCAGGACAAGGAAGATGTAAAGTACCAGTAAGCCACGACCCACGTGGCAAAGTAGAGATTAATAGAAATGGGCTAAATATAAGAATAAGAGCTAGACAATGATAGGCCTGAGCTAATGGCCAAGCAGTTTAAATAATGTAAGCGTCTGTGTGTTTATTTTATACGTGGGTTCTGGGACTGGCAGGACTTGGGAGCTGGCAGAACTTGGGGGCTGGAGAGAAATTCTCCAGCAACACATAACCATCATCAAGCAAGTAAAAGTGCTATAAAATTCAAGTTCTAGATTTTGAGTACTGTAATATTTAGTCTATTTGGAAAACTAAGTTCACATATCTAGAGAAAGGCTCTGGAACAACCACACCCTTCCCAGTTTCATCCCTTTACTTACACTGAATTAGGCCTCTGGCTTCGCTTTACCTAGGTTTACTTCTGAGTCTCAGCACCCCTCTGGCTTAAAGTTTCTTTCAGATCTAGCTTAGGCCTCAAGGTCTACTCTCACTCATATTCTACCCTAGTCCTTGCACCAGCTGCCTAGCAAGCCCTAAGCCTGAAACATTCAAACCATCAGCTCTACCTCAGACGTTTCCAATTAGGGGCCAACAAACCCCTCATCCCTCAAGCGCACTTGTAATTGAGAAGCCTACAACTTGCCACTAAATGTACCCAGACATCCCTTCCCCACATAGAAAACTACTTCAGTAATACCTATGTCTACTTCCTGTTTTTATCAATTCTCCTCACTTCTTAATCCACTACTCATGTCACTGCAGTCTGGCTTCTGCTCATACCAGTTCCCCCAAACAGATCACATACAAATCACGATGTTTTCTAGTCGTCGGTTTTCCCAGCTTCTTTCGAGGCACCCTCCTCTAGTTGCAGGGTTGGTCTATTTCTCATTCAACATATTCTCATTCAAGGGTGGCTTAAGTTATAATACCAATTTATTATACATATCCTGCTACATTCTGTATCTAATTCTCTAAATTAAAACTGTTCCTCAGAATCAGATCTGTAGGTACAAGTTCTCTTAGTCAGGCTGTAGACATTCAAATGCAGTGTCTACAACACTGAACACAATTTCTTCTTAGCTTTCCCTCTACTCCTAAACTTGTTTGTTTGTTGAGAGGGAGGTGATAGTTTTGTATTTGCTTCACCTAGCAATGCTAATAATTTTCTCAATTCCCAAATTAGGAATTTATAAGCCCTTTTCCTCATCCCTTAAATAACAAATTTTATCCCTCTAAGTAGTGCCTCAATGCAAGAAATAATCATTTCTTATCTAACTGCAAAAACTTCAAAATCACTGTCCTTACATGAGGGATTCCCATAAGCCATTATCCTACATAGTGCCTACAAATGATCTCCTAAGGAAAGACTACTTTACCATTCAACTTTCCTCTTCTAAATGCTTCAAGTAGTTCTGTTAAGCTCAAAATCCTCATGGCTCATCAAGTTCCTTCTGATCTATTATTCCAAAAGAACTGTATGATTTGCCACATTTTAACACACACTCTAACCTTTGTTGGCTTCCAATTTTCACATGTCGTTACTGTCAACTATTATAATTCCAACTTATTCCTCTAGGTAACTAAATAGATCAATGAGAAGACAAATCTAAACAAGGTCTCCATGTAAAGAAATCCAGTGTATGAAATTTACAGGTACTGGACAAGTTCGATTTAAAGTCATAACTAGATTAAAATAATAACAACAATAAGGGTTTGGGAATAGAGCTCAGCAATAAGAGCACTTGACTGGCATGTGTGAGGGTCACACATCTAATACTCCAGCCTAGTCTGGCCACGTGCTTGTTGGGACCTCAGCCTCCAGGTTCTGGTCAGGACATACCCCACTCACATAACCCTCCAGGCCCTCTACAAGACATATTCCAACCTGTCTGCCCAGCCAGACTCTGCACATCTTGCACCAGGGTCTTGTCAGGTCACCCTCTACATACCCTTCCCAAGCCTCAGATCTACCCCCAAACTCCAGGCTTAGATCAGGACACACACCCTGGATACCAGCCCAGAGCTCTGTGTCCACCTAACTTCATTCTACCTAAGCAATACCCAATCTTTAGCATCAACCCAACCTACATATCCTGTTTCTGTTCCAACTGGCTCTGTCCATATCAAACACAGACAAAAGAAGTCCACACAACAGATCTCCCAGCAAAAATACAAACAATATTAAAGATCAAAGCAGTATCCTTCTCTCCCACCTAAATCCACCAGTCCTATAGAAATGTTTGCCAATGAAATTTTCCTAGATGAACCCCAGGACACAGAATTTAGAAGACCAATCTTAAACTTCAAGGAATTTAAAGAAAAAAACAAAAACAACAACAACAAAAAAAAAAAACAGCTCAAGAGAATAAATGCCTGAGTAATGCCAAAAAAAAAAAAAAACCACAATATTGTGCTTGAAGCACTAGCTGGAGCAATAAGGTAATAGAAGGAAATTAAAGAGAGACAAACAGGAAAAGAAAGCAAACTATCATATACATAAGAGATCCTAAAATCTCTACTAGAAAACTTCTAAAAATGATTGACAATTTCAGCAATGCAGCAGGATACATAATCAACTTGCAAAAATTAATAGCTTTTCTATACACTAGTAACAAACATACAGAGAAAGAGATCATGGACACACTCCCATTTAGAATAGCCTCAAAGAAAATAAAATATTTAGGAATAAACCTAACCAAGGAAGTAAAGGACCTCTACAATGTAAACTTTAAAGCTCTGAAGAAGAGATAGAGAAGGATACTAGAGAATGGAAAGACACTCCATACTCATGGGTTGGTAAAATTAATACTGTGAAAATAAACATCCTACCAAAAGCCATTTATAGATTCAATACAATCCCAGTCAAAATCTCCATCTTATTCTTCACAAAAATTGAAAAAACTATCCTAAAATTCAAATGGAACCACAAAGGACTCTGGATAGCCAAAACAATCCTGAGCAAAAAGAACAACACTGGAGCGATCACCATTCCAGACTTCATGATATATGATAAAGCTACAGTAATAAAAACAAAATGACACTGACAGAAACAGACATGGAGACCAATGGGACAAAATCAAAGACCCAAACCTGAGTACACAGAACTACAGTCATCTGACAGTCGACAACATTGCCAAAAACTTACACTGGAGAAAAGACAGCATCTCCAGTGAATGGTGCTGAGAATACCAGATGTTCACATGTAGAAGAATGCAATTAGATCTGTATCCATCACCTTGCCCAAATGGATCAAAGACTTCAATGTGAAACCTGAAGCACTACCACTGCTAGAAGAAAACACAGGCAGTACCCTACAGGATACAGGAATAAGAAAGAATCCTCTAAATTAGACCAGATTTGCCCAGAAACTGAGACCAACAATTGGCATACTGGACTTCTTAAAAACTAAAAAGATTCTGCATGGCAATCAATTGAATGAAGAAGAACCTCACAGAATGACAGAGGATTAATATCCAAAAATATATAAAGAACTAAACGAAACAAACAAACAAACAAATGACTTTCAAAAACGAGCTTGGGATCTCTGAACAGAGCTCTCAAAAGAATAAAAATGGCTAAAATACATCTCAAAAAATGTTCATGGTCCCTAGCAGCTAGGAAAATGCAAATCAGAACAACTTACAAGACTTCATCCTACCCAAGTCAGCATGGCACAGATCGAAGCAAGCAACAACAAATGCTGAAGAGAATGTGGGAAAGAGGAAACCCTCATTCACTGTTGGTGGGACTGCAAACTGGTAGCCACTCTGGAACTCAGTTTGGAGAATCATCAAAAACTAAAATTGAATATCTATGACCTAGCTATAACACTCCTTGTTATGCCTAAAGGACTCGATATCCTACACCACAGATACTTGCTCAGCCATACTCATTGCCACTCTGTTCACAATAGCTGATAACAGAATGCTACGGGCCGCAGGAATATATTATAAGAACTCAGCTGGTTATGGCAAAGCCATTACTTGAAGGGATCAAGGAACTCCTTCAGAGGAAGCCAAATTCCAAGAAGCATTTGGTGTTATTTGGCTTGTTATATATCAGCTGTCTTCTGTTATGAAAACCATGTGTGCCTTCATAGTTTTCCCAATTGATTTTTCCCTAAGAATTGCTAACAGTGTGGACTGATCACTCTTTGGACATATATGTTCGAGGTATTTGGAGAAGAACTTCAGGAAAGACTTCCTTCCCCCTAGCCCATCCATTTCTCACCTTTCAGCACTGGAATCAGATATCTCCCTTAGCCACATTCAAGGACTAACAAGTAACAGTCCAGACCACCACATGCTAGTCTCCTGATTTAATGTAAATTCCACAAGGAGACACCGCCTAGGTCTGGTGGACCTTAAGTAACAGCTTTACACAATTTAGCTCAGATCCTCCTTTCTTACAGCCTTACTAACTTTATAGACCCCTAACTTCTTACCTAACCACTTCTCGGAATGTAGACTGAGCATATAGATCCCCTTTTTGATATACTAATTGGTCATTAGCACTCAGTTGACCTCCTCTTTTACCACTCCCATTTTGGATTTTAAAAGAAAGACTGGTGGTCACCGCTTGAGGAAAATTCTTACCTGCCTTTATGACCCCGTAAGAATTCAAGCCTGGTGACCTGGCTCGAACAGGGGACTGCTATTGCTTGGGTTTATAACTGGATTCCTGGGAGACTTGGAAGGAACGTGGAGAATGGAGAGGCAGAGAACGGAGAGGAATAAGGAGGATTTTGAAGAGAGAACACGTAGACAAGATGAAAGACGAGGAAGAGCTAGATGGGAAAGTACTAGCTGGGTAAGAACGAGATGAAAGGGGCCTAGATGAGGCAGAATTAAGATGAGAGAATTAAGATAGAACTTAGAGGGAGCAGTAGATGAATAGAGAGAGAAATCAGGCAAGAAAGGAGCTATGCATGAGAACAAAACTGAAGCTGTGTAAATAGGATGTTATCCCAGAGGAATTAAAGCAAGTGGACTAAAGAGCTCGGTGTCCTGAGATTCTATTTCCCAAAAATAGTTCTCGCCATTTGTAATTTTCTCTCTGAGCCCCTGGGAAGTATTAATATTAAGGCTGGCCCTTCTAATATTATACAAGAATAGAAACAACTTAAATTCATCAACTGATGAATGGATAAAGCAAATGCAGTGGCACAATGGAATACTATTCATCTGTAAAGAAAAGTGGAATCTGAAATCATGAAATCTAGAGGTAAATGGGTAGAATTAGACCCAGACTCAGAAAGACAAGCATCTCTCTGTAGCTAGAGTTTTTCTACCTGGCCCACAGTCAGGACAAATATCTGTCACCTGCCAGTCCCACAACTGCTCAGACCCAACCAAGTAAACACAGAGACTTATATTGCTTACAAACTGTATGGCCGTGGCAGGCTTCTTGCTAACTGTTCTTATATCTTAAATTAATCCATTTCTATAAATCTATACCTTGCCACGTGGCTCGTGGCTTACTGGTGTCTTCACATGCTGCTTGTCATGGTGGCAGCTGGCAGTGTCTCTCTCCTCAGCCTTCCACTTCCCACAATTCTCTTCTCTGTTAGTCCCGCCTATTCTTCCTGCCTGGCCACTGGCCAATCAGTGTTTTATTTATTGACCAATCAGAGCAATTTGACATACAGACCATCCCACATCATCTCTCTTCTGTGGTTTCTAGATCCAAATCTTCAGATGTGCATACTATGGTAGTCTGAATAAGAATGGCCCCCATAGGTTCATATATTTGAATGCTTAGGCACTACTTGGCAATACTTGGGAGGGATAAAGAGGTGTGGCCTTGTTAGAGGAAGTGTACTACTGGAGGTGGGCTCTGAGGTTTAAAAAGTCCATTTCAAGCCCAGAGTCTGTCTCTGTCTTCTTACTGCCTGAGGATCCAGATGAAGAACTCTCAACTGCTTCTCCAGCACCATGAATGCCTGCATGCCCCCATGCTCCCCACCATAGTAAGAACAGAGTAAACCTCTGAAAGTGTAAGCCAGCCCCAATTAAATGCTTTCTTTTATAAGAATTGTTGTGGTCAGAGTGTCTCTTCACAGCAATACAACACTGACTAAGACACATACGTATCTTCAAGTAATTGCAGAAGCCAGGAAAGTGAAAATGGATGGGGGAGGAGAGACAACAATGCACTGCAAAGCAGAGTACAAGTGATCTGAAGGGAAAATGAAATAAGGAATGCTTTAGTTAGGGACAAGAAAGATAAATACAGATGGAGGGAGATAGGTAAAATAACGGAAAGGATGTCTGGAAAGCCATAAGGCATTATATTATTATCTATCTACCAAAATTACATATAATACATTTCTGTGTTAACATATATAGTTTAAAATTTCCACCTGGGCTGACAATGCTCCTCCCAAGAGTCATAGACTATGAAACAAAAAGCCCAATGCCAGGCAAAACCTCTCTGAGTTGTTGGTCAGTGTTGTCCAAGAGCCTCCTAAAATATTATGGGTATTGTTGTTGCCCTTGATTGCCTACCAGAGGTTGAAGAGTCCTTATTGTTGGACACCATGGACTTCGGGCATAGGACCTGGAGATTCAAGAGATACACATCACCTGAAAGCCTCCTGCATGTTACCAGAAGACTCCATGGAAGATTCCAAGGGAAGAAAGCAACCAAAGGTCCTACCTAGCTGTGACACCTATGAACTACAAAAAGCAGTCTGGCACAATATCCCTAAGGGTGCAATAGCAGCACACATACGTTGGCAGTAACTAACTCTCTACTTGGATTTAAGGCCTGCTCAACAAAAGGGAAATCATACCTCTACTGGACACCTAGCCAACAACATGGGTACAATGAAAGGATGGATCTTGGAGGAGAACTTACAACAGCCACTTTACTAAACCAGCATAATTCCTATATGCATTCTAAATGTTTGTCCTTATTCACAGAGATAAAATAGGTCTCGTTTCTCATCAAGGAAATGTCTCCCTGCAACAGATGGAGAAAATTATAGAAAACCACAACCAATTAAAATGCATAGAACATGACAGTATGGTGTTCAGTTCCAACTTACACATCTACAACCCAACTCCTACACTTAAGGCTCAGGGATCATAGCAGAAGAAGGTCTGGAAAGAACAGGAAGTTTTCTGTGACACCATGCCTCCTAGAAATGTCAGAATAGCTACATCTATGAAATATTACCAACATGGCTACTTAAATAGATCTGAATAAGGACAACACCAATAGACAGGCTAACATGGAAAGGAAAATCTCATGGGGCCTAAACCCTAGACCAGAGAACTACAGGTAACAAGAAATGCTGAGAGCAGGAAAAATAGTCTTTCCCGGGGAAGAGCCCCCCAATTGGCTATCCACTACCAAACAGCCAAATCTGAAATCATATACATACAAGTAACAGTATATGAACTAAGCAAGTTGAATTTATATACTTAGGAATATATATACATATATATTTATATATAACAACGGTTAAAGAAATAGAGGCCATGAATTTAAGAGGACAAAGGGGGTACTTGGGACATGCTGGATGGAGGAAAGAGAAGAAGGGAAATTACATAATCATATTTTAATTACAAAAACTTTTTAAGTGGAAATAAAAGTAGGCCAGGTGGTGGTGGCACATGCCTTTAATCCCAGCACTCAGGAGGCAGAGCCAGATGGATCTTTGTGAGTTCAAGGCCAGCCTGGTCTACAAAGCGAGTTCCAGGACAGGCACCAAAGCTACACAGAGAAACCCTGTCTCGAAAAACCAAAAAAAAAAAAAAAAAGAAAGAAAGAAAGAGAAAAGAAAAGTAGTCATATCTCATGTTTTTATTTAAGGTTTAAGATAAATTACAAAATAGAGGTAGATATTAAGAATTAGAGTCTAGAGAGATGAATCAGTGGTTAAGAGTACTAACTGTTCTTCCAGAGGACCCATATTTGATTCCTAGCATGTACACAGAAGCTTACAACTCTCTGTAATGGAGATGTGACACCCATTTCTGGCCTCTACAAGTAACACATGGTGCACAAACACACATTCATTATTAGAAAGTCTAATTTATAGTTAATAGGACTTGAAAGAATATAGAGAAACAAAGGTCCAAAACACTAAAGGGGGAAAGGAACATTTGAGGAAAGACCAGTAAATAAACTGTCAAAGAGCTGGACTGTAAATGTATATATAGGCCCAGCCAGAAAAACAGCTGATTGGAGCCTGCATGGGACAGAAGGAGGCCCTCTCCATGTGGGAGACAGTTGTATAGCTTGATCTGTCTGAAGGGCCCCTGGCAGTGGGACCCGGATGGGAGGGGAAACTGTGGTTAGTATGTAAAAACGAATAAAAAATTAAGACAAAAAGGGGTTTGGTCCTCAGCTCCA
>CABHPR010133058.1:0-29020 GCA_902168415.1 Peromyscus melanophrys
TAGCAGCCAAGTAACATCTAGAAAGCCACTGTTTCATAGTGTTTGGTGGCCACTGAGACCTCAGAGATTTGTTTACCGTGACAACACGAGGTGGCTTGTCCAAACCCATGATCTCATACCAGACTCCTTTGGCTAATAATGCCTTCCAAGACTCTAGAATCGAACACTGTCTCATTGCTGACACTTGTTGTTCCAAGTACTAGGGCTTGGTCGGAAGCCTCCATGTGTGCTGTGAAGACCAGTCACCCTGGTTTCACAGCTCAACACTCACTGGGTGTGTTCACCAGTGAGCCAGCAGGGCAGTGAAAAGTATAATGGAGATGGCCCAAACTGTGTCTAGGAAACCCTGGAGGAAGGAGGCTAGGAACCTTCATCTTGTGAACTGAATCCTTTAGGCCAGTGGTTCCTAACCTGTGGGTCGTGACCCCTTTGGGGTCAAACAACCCTTTCCCAGGGGTCACCTGAGACTATGAGAAAACACATTTATGATTCGTAACAGGAGTAAAATTGCAGTTAGGAAGTAGCAATGAAAATAATTTTATGCTGGGGAGGGGGTCACCACAACACGAGGAACTGTATTAAAGGGTTGAAGCATTAGGAAGGTTGAGAACCACTGCTCTAGAGAGTGTAATCCCAGCTCTTTGAGGCGCTAACAGGAAAAAATAAACAAACGAGAAAATGATCTGTGCCCCTCGCCTATCATGATCTGAATTCTGGTTAGCGATGACTCTCTGTCTAGCCAGTCAAGAACACGGTCATTCTAACTCCAGCCCCTCTTCCCCCACCCTCCAAGCAGTCACTAATGCATCTGGCTGACTGTATTAATACTTTCCCATCCTCTCCACCATGGCTTTAATTCGAGCTGTCAGCATCACTCAGTTGCTCTAACCATCTGCGGATGGCTCTCTCTGCTTACAGGCACACCTTTCCAGACAGCCGCCAAACCCAGCCACGCAGTTCTCATGTTAAAAACACCCCTTGCGTTCCTCCATGGTCTAGAACACCCAAACTTTCTAACTCCGAGAGAATCTGCACCAGCATCTCCACCCAAGATCTGGCCCTTGCCATGCTCCCCAGCCTCATTTCCCATCATCCCCCACGTGTACCTCATGTGTCAAGACAGGCATGACTATAGTGCCCTGACAAAAATCTCTCCGATTTCTGTGTATGTGCATGTAAGTGGTCTGTTTCGTGTTCATGCAAATACTATGAACCTGCCCTCCACAGGGCAACTGGGAGACCCAGACTGCTTTGGCCTTGTGGCTCTGTCCTCTCGGATCACATCTGATCTTTGTCATGGAAGAGTATGGAGAAGACTGGAGACTCACATGGGTCTTCTGCTCGCTCAGCCCGGAAGTGGCATACATCACTTTTCATTGGCCGGAACCTGACTGTGGCCTCTGCTCCCTGCAAATCAGAGGGAAGTTCAATTTCCTGTGTGCTTAAAAAAGAGAGTGAGAGAGAGAGAGAAAGAGAGAAGCACATATTGTCAAGAACTAGCGGAGTTTACCCTACACCCTGTGTTCCCTTATGTCCAAGGCCTTGTGCACTCCCTGCCTATTTGGGACTGTGAATGCTGACCCCATCTTCCAGAATGCCTCTCTCCTCTCTCCTTCTTCTCCCACCACATTCCCAGGGCAGCTGCACCATCTGCACAGCCAAGCTTTCTTCTGAAGTCCATGAAACCTTCCCTTGAGAGTCCCCCAGCCTCACCAGTATGTATTTTTCACTCTTCTTACGACGTGGACAGGCCATTGAGTTCATGCCCTGTGTTGCTAGTGTCTATTGAAGTAGATCCTGATTCTTTAGGTCCCAAGACCCCAACATCCAAGAGCAATTGCCCTTTACTAGAGTGGGCTAATGCCTTTCTCATGGGCCCCACCCTCGGGACAGTCTTCCCAGAGCCACAGAAGCTGGTGAGTGGCCCATCTTAAAGCTGTCCTTGCCTCTTCCTGCACCCTTGTCTGGGTGTCACATGGCGGGTCATCTCCCTGGGCCCAGCACGCCTTGCTGGGGTTTTCCTCACACTGGGACAACTACTGGGAAAAGAATAAACCATGAAAAGTGACTGAGGCTCTGAGGTGGTCTTTCCCATTGGGGTGTAACCACACATGTTGATGTCTGGTCCATGGGAATCCAGTAATCACTTAGCCCTGGAACACTAGGGGGTAGAGGCATAAATTTTTTCTCAGTGACCTTGGGACTTCTCCCATGAAGGGGGCTCTTTCAATTGGCCTCTGCTTCTTGTAGTGCTGGAAGACCCATCTCAACCATACCCATGAGGGAAACAGTCTCAACTCCCCTGGCTTCCTCGCAAATGAATTTTCCAGCTAATGCCCCTGACTTCTCTGGAGATCCTATTGCAGGCAGAGCTACGCTACCTAACTGTTCTGGCTGAAGTAAAGTGCAGCAATCTATAGTTGCTTCCTCTAGAACTTTCCAGTAGTCTGCACCTCTTAGATCTCTCTCCTCCCATTTTCATATTCTACCGTCAGAACTCTTTCTGGTGTTCTCATTCCTCATCCTTAAGCACTCCAAGCGAACAAGTGACATCTGTTTCCCCCCCTCCACCCCCCGCACCTTGCTGTGCTCTCTAGATTAGTATCCACAGTAGACTTAATTAGTGCAATATTTACCTCAGCTTCTTGCTCATTAATAAAGATATCTCAGCAGAGAGAGCTCCCGTAACAGCCCTCCCGAGCCATATCCAGGTGTGTGAATGGAAGAGGAGGACCATTAGATTATTTGTGGGATAACTAACAAAATGATGTGTTCGGAACTAGTCCCCTGAAGGTTCAACATCCTTCTCAGAAGCAATCATCAAACAATTATTAGAGTTCTTTTCAAAGTGACATTTAAAATCAATTACGTATTTACAGTATCTTTTTTCCTCTTAGTTTTTATTTTATGTGCATGGGAGTTTTGGGCTCCATGTATGGCTGTGCATCACACCCATGCAGTGCCTGAGGAATTCAGAAGAGAGCATGGATCTCCTATGGTTGTGAGCCACTTGTGGGGCCTGGGAATCAAACCTGAGTCCTTTGCAAGGTGTGGTATCCTCTGCAGGTCCCTGTAGTTGCCTGTTAGGGGCTGAAACATATCTTATTGCTGGACTAAGCTAGGTGACACTGGGCATTCTGGGTGATGCTGGGCATTCTGGACAACCTACCGATCTAAATTTTACCAACAAGAATTCATGTTTGTGCAGAGAAAATTCGCAAAGCCATTTGGAGACCACCTTGGCCTGCCATGCTTATAGTGAGCTATCGCTTGCTGGCTCCAGACCACCGAGAGTATTTAGATGAAGCAAATGACTTTTAGCTTCCATGCTATACTTCAGGGGTACCCTTCCCTAGCTCCTGCATCCACGGCACCTGTCAGAACTCCTCTCTCACATACCCATTTCTTTACCCATACACTATTTAAATCTATTTATTGTTTTCCTCATTTCTTTATAATGGAGTGAGAGCAGAGAATTTGTCTTATTTATTTGAAATGTTGTCAGCTCTAGATGTCACCTGAACAAATCAAGTTACTGAACACTTTCAACCTGGCTATGAAGGAGGCTTGACTGTTATTTCCATAAATGAAAAAATGTTATCCAGTTAAACCCAATGACTTGCCCAAGGTCCCATAGTTAGCTCCATAGAGGACAAGCCTTCTGGGTTTAAATCCAGCCTCCTTTCTGCTTCCACCGTGGCCACATGAACAATTCTGCCTTGACCCAACGTCCTCATCTCCCTTTGAAAAAGGAAATGATCGTGTATATGACAGAGCAAAACATAAATCATGTGTAGACTGCATGTCTCGATGCAGAGAGCAGCAACATTGGCCCAAGTTCTAAGGCTTGGTGGCTCACCCTATGAAGTTTCTGCTGACCAACAAAATGTGACCTCCAGAAGGGAGCACAGAGGAGCAGAGCTAGCCAACTGAGGATGGTGTGGGGAGGACTGTGAATGAGCCTGTTTGCATGCCCTGCTCCTGGTCTTCAGTTCCTTTGTGCTTGTCCTGAACCTGAGCTCCGAAGGATGAGTCACAGCCACCGGGATGCATTTCTTCCTCCCTACAGTTGCTCACCTAGGAAAGAAGCAGTGTGGAAACCCGGAGCACACCGCAGGGCAGAGTCACCGGCGCCCTGTGATTAGAGATGCGATTGTTGGAAAGTCAGAAAGAGGGCTTTAAGTTCGGTCGCAAGCATGTGTTCAGCTGGCCGCTCTTTTCCCAGGTGAATCAGTGGAAGTACATGCAAGGACAGCAACAGCATTTATCCAGGCTTGTGTCCTCCAGAGCATGTGCAGGACATCGTTCCTATAGCAACAAGGGATTCAGTTAAAGCTGATTCTTGTGGAATCACATGATGCAACCGAGGGTTCTTCTTGGAGTAGGTTCCCCTGAAAAGGAAATGATTGTGCTCCGAAGAAAGCAGCCACCTATACTTGGTTTCCAGATCTATTCAGAAAGTATAGCCAGAGGCCTCAAAACAGTCAGATTCTCTCAAGGACATCTGGGGGACTACAGAGCCCCGAAGCTGGCACACCTCGCTGGCTTTGCTTTTGAGTCTCACATTCCTCTGGACCTTCCGGTGGTTTCTATCTTATTTACCAGCTCGTTGGGCCAGCACCTGGGTCTGAAACTCAGGATTCCCCCATCCATTTCTTTCTTTCCATGTTAGAGTGCGGTGAATTGCCATGGATAGCTGTGAGGATTAGCAAAGCCTGTGTAGAAAGGCAACTGGGACTTGGCCAACTGTGCAATATTGAACAAATAAGTCTCCTAATCTCTCTGGGTCTCATCAGCTTCCCTTCTGCATGATCTTCGTACACCAAGGGGTTACTATAAAGGTTTCATGTGGAAACCTAGACATGGCACCTAGTGTCCCCCAGTCACTAGCACCTCTGCAAACTCTCCTCTTCCCCACCCCATATTCCCAGGCCTAATCTCACCCTCTTTCAGGAAAAGAGACTCCTCCGTGGAAAGAGTCTAAGGAATTTGGAGACCAGAGCTGCCTTGCTTGGCAGGGGAGAGAAGAAAGTTGGTTGACAACAGAAGATGTTCGTTGGGGGAGGTTGATAGGACACAAGATAGGTAAAATTCAACCCCCCAAACAAAGGCCCATGCTTGTGTCCTGGGACAGCTGTGAGAAATCCTCCAGGGGCTTTAGAATGCTTATAGTGCTTTCTTGGTCAGTTGCTAACACCTGCAGCCATATGTCGCTTCTGAGTTTTACTGCAGCCATGCAAACAAGGTTTCAGATCTGGAGGACAGGAGGGAGAATACTGGCAGGCTGGAGAGGGTTGCAGGGAAGGGCAGCCCTGTGTGATCTTTGCAGACCCCCCTGGTGGAGGTGCCACACCCCCCCATTTCATCAGTAGTCAGCGCTGGGGGAAATGGAAGAGGAATTTAATATTTTAATCCTTTGTCTGTACATGTGTGCTCATGCTTACGTGTGCAGGTCCATGTGCATGCGTGCATGTACAGTGGCAGCATTTGACATCTAATGTCTTCTTCAATCACTTTCTACCTTATACTTTGAGACAGAATCTCTAACTGAATCTGTTTACCAATTTGGCTATAGTGGACAGCCAGCAAGCTCCAAAGGTCTGCTTGCCCCTGCTTCTCCAGGTGCTGGGATTAGAGGAGCCAGTCGCCAGGCTGGGATCGTTACACGAGTTCTCACGTTTGCATGGCACACACCTTACTGACAGTCATCTCTCTGGTGCATTATTTTACTTCTTCATCCTGCTGTCTCTTAGTCATTGACCAGAGACCCGAGAAAGCATTTGTAAAATTCAACCAATACCACATCCTCTCCCAAGCCAGCAACAGCAAAACACAGGTTACTCTTCTTTTTCCAGCACCCTCGGCCTCCCCGCAGAGAAAGGACAAAGAGCAGCAGCAGGAGAAAAAAGAAACGTCCCTGTAACCTTGTCTTGGAGCACACACATTCTCAGCTAGAAAACAGGAACATTTGGAGCATCTGAGGGGGCAGGGCTTGCCTCTCAGGTTAGCTGTGCCTGGAGAAAGAACCTAAGTGTTTCTCAAAAGACCTTCAGAACTTCTGGCCATGTGTCTGGCCAATTCTCTTACCAGGGGGACAAACATGGAGATGAGGATCCAGGCAGAAATGTCTAGAAACCTGAGGGGGATGCTGAGCTGGCTTGTTGCCTAGCAACCACTTGAGGGCTCCTATGAGTACTGTAGGTGATGGCAAGAGAAGCTGGCGAGGCAGGAAGGCCCTGGGCCTGTTTCTGAAGTAAGTTCTGTGGGTCCTACACAGACCTGTCTTTCACACACAGCATTGGACTGTTCGCCAGGCCGTGGCTGTACTGGGGACATCCTGCTTCTTCACCAACTCAGTGGCCGTGGCTGCTAAGGTGAGAGAGATTGCCCGCAGAAAGCAGAAAACCTCAGTTTTCACTTATGCCAATAGATGGCTGTTGGATGTAGGGTTTGGTGGTGACTACAGGGGTGAGACCAAGGGCCCCAGGTTCTGCATCACTGTCGAGGCCTGTCAGCCAGGGAAGCGCCCCTCCTCGGGTCTTGGTTCATAGTTACTTCAGTCCCAGAACCTCCGGGGATGCGGTGCCCATTTCAGAGTGCAGAGGAGATTTCAGGAGACACAATGTCCTTACTCTAATTGATTTCCCTTAGAGAAAGCAACATCCGGCCTCCACTCTGCCTTGCCCCACCTCCACCTTGTTTGGAAGGAGGCTGGTGGAAGATCCACCTCAACTCCACTCCCCCATCTCTTTCCTCAAACCTGCCCCTTCAAAGTGCACCAAACACAGCTCTTCCCCAAGAGAGGCTCAAGACCACTCCCACATGACATATAAGCTGCATCCCAGAAAACAGACAGGTGAGTCTTCTGATCTCTCAGCCCTGTCTCCTCTCTGAGGGGCCGGCAATCACCCGGGAATGCTTTACCCATTAAACCTGGTCTTTTCCAATTCAGTCTGATTCAGTTTGCTGCATTGGCAGAGAGGCCTTCAGGGTGCAAAGACTTATCACACCTGCCCTCCGTTCCTAAGCACCCATGCATGTGCACATGTCAGATACTACATGCATTCGATAAGTGTGTAGAGTCTGAACCCAACCTGGATTCAAAGCCCTACCTTCCACTTACGAGTTGTATGATCATGAACAAGTTTTTAAGCCATTCTGTGCCTCTCCATGGAATTCGTAAAATGGAGTGTCTCCCTCAGTTTTTGAAGATGGTTAAATTAGATGATATGTGTAATCTATATTCATACTGGTCACACATGACTGTGGACAGTAGCACTACTATTATCTTCAATATACACTGTGCACAGCCTGAGGGAGAAAGCTGAGACTTCGGCCTGTGGTAGCACTGGGTTCAATGTTTGTTTCTGTTAATTAATGGTATAGCTTTAGATAGGATTTAACCTGGGCTAATTTCATTTTTCTCATCTGGAAAGAAGAAATTAAATATATCCCAGGTATAATCAGTCCCACGGGAAGTCCTAAAATGCTTCCTCTTCCTAGAATTATTAAGGGTTCTTAGCATCATTCATTCAATCAGCAAATGCTACATAACAGATGCCTGGGATAGAAAAAACGGCCTGTGTTCTGTCCTCAGGAATGTCTCTCTCCAGTGAGTAACAGAATCATCAGTGAGATGAGGTAGGCTTTGTTTAACCAGGCATGGTAAAACATGGAGACCTGGAAATGAGCCACAGGGAAAGGACTTTTCATAGCCATAGATCCTCAGAAATGGGAGGCACAGTAAAGGGCCACATGGGCTGGTGAGCAGCCAGAGGCTCCCAGGGGAGCCAAGGTCTTATTGATGTCTTCTCCTCAGGTAGGAACAGGACAGCAGCAAACCAGTGGATCCTTGGCTGCTTGGAATAGCTGCAAGGGAGTCAGTGGGTGAGTGGGATTAGGGCAGGGGCCATGCTCCAAGTGCAAAGCCTAATGAAGGTGGTGTTTGGGAATCAAGGGTTCTGGACTGGTCAGTTTGCATGGTGAAGCTGAGATCACAGGTGTTTCAACTTTAGGAACTGGCTAGTTCTGGGAGAAAGAGCCACCCCAGAGACAAGAGGGTGTCAGACAACAAAGCATCATAACTATAAAGCATGGCTGTCAAATGGACACAGGGCAGGTGTGAAGGAAAAATACAATGCACCCGCTTGCTGGCTGAGGTCTGAAGCCTCCATATCAAATAGTCAGGAGTCTAGAACTTCCCTCATGATCAGATGGTAGTCTCTCTGCAGGAAGCATCAGCCATTCTGTCTACTCCAGGACAGACCAGCTCAGACGGAACTGGTCTAGACTGGATCCTGGCCAAGGTTCCCCCACACACATCATCAGCACCTGTCTCCCAACAGTTACATCTCAATTCACCAATCACTTCTTCCAACTCTTAGTAGTAATTCTTTGACTAGCAGAACATGTCAGGAGCAAAATCCACCCTACTGAGGGAGGAGGGAGGGAGGAAGGAAGGAAAGAAGAAGGAAGGAAGGAAGGAAGGAAGGAAGGAAGGAAGGAAGGAAGGAAGGAAGGAAGGAAGGAAGGAAGGAAGGAAGGAAGGAAGGACAGACAGTGAGCGAAGGGTGCAGACGAGAAGACAACGAATCACTTTGGCCAACTCACGGTGACACGAAGCAGCAGGAAAGGAGAAATATCTCATTAACTCTCTTATTAAAATGTTAACCTTGGCCTTCTGCTAGTGAAGCCAAGATGACGATCTGAGATTAGAACCTGCAGAAGCGTCTGCCATCTTGTTCCACTCCTCTCCTCCCCGACACACCCAGGCTTTGCAAAAGGCCTCCCTCCCTGCCCTGGTCACCTGAAAACGGGACAAATCCAAGGACACTTGGTTGTTGTGAGGGCTCTGGTATGTCCAGCATTTCAAAGAGCATGCATTTCTTGCATGCCTACTGTGTCCCCCACCTGTGCCGGGTGCCCCAGATTTTCACTGTTTTCTCAGCCCTGCCCCAAGGGAAAGGAAAGTTGCTGTGTCTTCTGCTAGGGCAGAGGTTGTGTGCTCAGGATCCCTGGAGGAAGCAAGACCCAAGCTTGGCTCAGAGAAGCGAGGCCCGGCTTTGGAGAGGAGGTGAGCTGGTCAGGCTCAGTGGTATGAGTGTCTGAGATGGAAGGAACAGCATGGGTAGGTGCCCAGATGCTGAAATAGCACTGTACTAGAACTAAAGGTGGGTGTGCCTTTCTGGAGGGGTGATAAGGGAGAAGAGCACAGGGCTGGACCCTGACAGACCTCAGGTACCATTAATCAAGAATTTTCAAGAAAAAAAGAAAAGAAGACTTCATATGACTAGATTTGAATTTAGAAATAGTTTTGATAAAATATAGAAGAAAGAAACCTAGAGGAAGATCCCTCTAAAACTCAAGACAGGGCTAGCCCAATTGCTCAGCAAGTCACAGTGCCTGTTGTGCAAGCCTGACATCTCTGTGTTTAATCCCTGAAGACCATGTATAGGTAGAGGAGAGAACTAATTCACAGAACCATCCTCTGACCTCCACATGTGCACCGTAGCATCTGCACACCCTCCCCATCTTACTGATGCATAACGTAATAATAAATAAAGTAAAATTTTAAATTGATGAAAAGAGAATTGAGGCAAAAGATGGGGAAGGAGAGAGTCTGAACCAAGGACATGATAACAAAGAGAATTGAAACAGACACTGTAGATTTTTTCAGAGTGATGACCCAGGGAAAGCGGAGGAAGCTCGGCTCAGAGCTAAGGCCGTAGGTGGTGGAGTCTGCTCGCTTGCAGTCCCAGCTCTGCCACTTACGGGTTGTGTAGCATTTGGCAAGGTGACTAATTCTGAGTACCTCAGATCCAAATAGCTTCCATGCATACAGATGCACCTGAATCCAAAGACCCAGCTAGATCGAACGCAGAGCAAGGAGAAGGTACAGTATTAAATAGTGAGCACACCAAAGACAGTACGGCTCTATCGATAGGAAGCAAAGTCAATCACAAAACAATACGCAATGACAGATAAAGAGGATGTGCTTCATCTGAGCAACAGGAGACACAAAAACCCCAATGACATGGCTTTAGAAACACAGGAGACACAGAGCAGACTGAAGGGAGGCGCAGAGACATCCACAGTCATGGCGCAGGCTTTTACACTCCCCTCTCGGTTGTTGGTAGACACTAAAACATCAAGAACTATATAAAATAGTTATACAATGCTAGCTGGCTTGGCCAGGTTGATATTCATAAATGCTATAATACCTGCAGAGCATACACTCCGTGAAATGCACATTGACCCTTCCACAAAATGTAATAAGTGCTTGGCCAAGGTCTTTGGTTGTTTGTTTTTTTGAGAGAGAGTCTCTCTACAGAGCCCTTGCTGTCAGGGAACTCACTATATAGACCAGGCTGGTCTTGAACTCAGAGTTCTGCCTCTGAGTGCTAGCTGGGATTATAGGCATGCTCCACTACACTTGGCCAAAGTAAGTCTTAATACATTTCAAAGGAATGAAATTGTAATAGAATATTCTCCAGCCATAAAAGTTAAATTATAAATTAATAGCAATAATCTATCTAGAAAATCTACCCCAAATATTCAAAAATGAAGCAACATGAATATGCTTTTAAATCATTTACACTTCCTCTGGGGTCCATCAAAAAAATAAATCATTAAAGAAATCTAGAAAATATTTCACCTAACAATGGAAAATTGCAAGATAGAAATAAGATGGGAAATTCATAGCGCGGAGCACTAATGTTAGAAAAGAAAGCTTTAAAATCAATAACCTAAAAATAATCCAAGCTTCCACCTCCAGAACTCAGAGGAAGAAAAGAAAATTAAGCCGCAAATAAAGAGTACATAGACATAATAACAAGAACACAGCTCAACTGGAAAACAGACAAACTTTGGTGGGAAACATCAAAGCCAAAGAAGGTTCTTTTACAAGTTTTTTGAAATTAGTGACTCCAGAAGACTAACAGGAAGGAAGGGAGGGAGGAGGGAGGAGGAAGGAGGGGGGAGGAGGTTAAGGGAAAAGAAGGGGAAGGAGGAAGGAAGGAAGGAGAGAAGGGGGAGGGAGGGGGAGGGGAGAGGGGGAAGAGGGAAGAGGGGGAGACACTGTCACAAATAAGAGGGGTTATCACCAATGATTCCCAAAGACACTGAAGGAACAATAAAGTAATTCCATGAGGCTTTCTGCCACTGAACTGGAGAGGGTGGATGAAACGGATCCGCACTTGTAGTAGGAGATAATTTTCTCAAAGTGACAAATGAATATATAGGAAACCAGACTCTCTCCTACATTAAAGAAATTAATCTGCAATTACAAACTTCCCTAATTTAAAAAAAAAATCCAGGCCCAGATGATTTCCCTGGTGAGTTCTACAAATTTTCCCATTACACAAAAATCCATCAGGAAATAGAAAGGTGAAACACTCCCAGTTCATTTTATGTGGCCTCTCTAACCCTTATGTGAGAATTTCATAAAGACATTCTAAGAAAAGAAAATAACATATAAAATTCCCCATGAATATAGAATCAAAACTAAATACAGAAATATATTACAAAATATAACCAGGTGTGGTGGCATGTGCCTGTAATCCCAGCACTTAGGAGGTATCGGCCAGAGGATCAGGAGTCCAAGGTCATCCTCAGCTATAGAGTTGGAGGCCAGCCTGGGCTACACGAGATCCTCTCGCTGAAATTGCTTCCAAAGAAGACTCCAGCTGTCCTGTTATGGTAACATTAAAAGTAGGACCTGGCCATCTGCCCACAATATTGCATACAGAATGTGGGCACTGATTGCCTGGGCTTCTGATGGGGAAGTGGGCTAGAGAGCCGCTGTGTCCTCACAGAACTCACAACTGAGCCCCCCCTCCCCCCCCCCCCCGAAGAAATGGAGGAAAGGAAACATTTTCAGAATCCGAGTGTCTTATGCTAGCAGAAATGGGGCTTCCGGGGTCTCTGCCCCATATATATTTGCTAACGAGTGTTTCCTGTCCCCCTTCCATCCAGGGACTGCCTCCCCACGCCCCGTTCTTTCCCTCCTTTCTGCATTTGCGTTAGCCACTCCCCCTTTCCTCCCCCTTTGAAATGTGATCGCCCTATAGAGCTCAGGCTGGACTCCTCACAGCAGGCCTCTGCCTCAGTGATTACCTTGTGCACAGCCATACCTGGATGATCCTGTGCTTCAGAGCCAGCTTCAGAGCCAGGTACCTGGGAGACAGCTTCCCTCTGGCGTACTCTACACCACTCTCCTTAAGTCTAGCTCAGGGGTGATTCATCAACAACTACTTGCCTGGGCTGGCGAGATGGCTCAGACAGTAAAGGTGCTTGCTGCCAAACCCAACAACCTGAGTTCAATCCCCAGGACCCACACGGTGGAAAGATAGAATTAACTCCTACGAGTTGTTCTCCATGTAGCGCACACACACACACACACACACACACACACACACACACACACACACACACACGCACACGCGCGCGCGCCTTATCTTACCACCTCACCACTGTTGCTTCCCCAGAGAGAGCGTCTTCTTGTCTGACTTGTGTTTTTATTGCCTTTCTGTTCTGCCTTCTCATTGGCTCTAAGCCCAGCCATATGACTTTCTCACCACTGCCTATCTGCACAGACCTCCAGGTCTCTATGGTTGGTACTGGGATTAAAGGCTCATGTCATGATGCTTGGCTATGTCCTTGACCACAGAGACTCTGCCTGCCATGTGATCGGATTAAGAGCGTGTGCTACCACCGCCGGACTTCTGCTTATGCCTCCTATGTGACCTCGCTACGTGACCTCTGATCTCCAGGCAAACTTTATTTATTAACATACAAATAAAATCACATTTCAGCACAATTAAAATATCACCACAGACAGCTTAGTCTGCCTAGTGCTTGCTTTGCAAGCATGGGATTCCTAGAACTCACATTAATTAAAAAAAAAATGTTCTTAACTGCTGGGCATAATAATGTACATCTTTAATCCTAGCACCAGGAAGAGAGATGGGAAGAGAGATGGAAGGATCCCTGGGGCTTGCTGGCCAGCCAGTCTAGCTGAATTGGTGAGCTCCAGGTTCTGTGAGAGACCCTGTTCAAAACAGCAAGATGGAGAATGACTGAATAAAGTCCTCACTGTTAACCTTTGGCCTCCAGGAGCACAGGCACACAGGTGAGGGGCACCCACATGTACCACACGTACCCATCCGCACAACGTAGATGCACATTCACACACGCAAAGCCTACCAGTGGATAACAAAGGGATTGTAGGTGGTCTAGCATTTAGACAAGAGAATTGAAATTGGAATGCAAAGCCTTCCTTATACATAGAGAAAACCCTATGGCCAAACGAAAATCCTAATCTTGGCAGCTGTAGCAGGGAGAACAATGACCCCCCAAAGATAGGCACACCAATCCTATGTCTGTTAGAGCATCTCTTTAAATGGGGAAGGGATGTGGGAGGTGTGATAAGGTGAAATGTACTGAGATTGTTAGCGTGATATCAGCCTGAGTGTCACAAGAATCTTTGGAAGCACTCAGGCCTCCTGTGATAGATGTCAACTTGATGCCACCTGGAATGACCTGAGAGACTGACCTCGGGGTGTGCCTGTGGATGATTATCTTGATTGGATCCATTGAGCTAGAAAGAGCCATCCCTGTGGGTGGTACAAGTCTCTGGACAGGGAAGCTGGGCTGCAAAATAAAAGGTGTGTGTGTGGGGGGGGGGATACCAATGAGCACAGGCATCTGTCACCCTCTGCTCCTTGATGTGGGTGCTGTGTGAACACCTGCTGCAAGTTCCTGCCACCTTGAACTCCCCACCACGATGGCCAGGAACCAGGAACTGTGAACCCACGCAGAGCCCTGTCGTGTTCGCACTTGTGTTTGCCAGGGCACAGCAACGGGAAAAGTCACTAAGATACTTCTCCTCTGTTAGTGGGAAATGTAACTATGGAAGGGGGGGTTACGATGGGGGGCTGGAGTTAGTTGTTATTTACTCTTTGGGATCCCACCACCCAGCTCCCAAAAAAATACACAAAGATTTATTCTTCCTTATGAATACCTGTTTTTAGCTTGGTTTGTTTCTAGCCGGCTTTTCTAACTTAATTTATCCCATTGTCTTTATTATTTTGTTTGTTTGTTTGTTTGTTTGTTGTTTTTTTGAGACAGAGTTTCTCTGTGTAGTTTTGGTGTCTGTCCTGGATCTCACTCTGTAGACCAGGCTGGCCTCAAACTCACAGAGATCTGCCTGGCTCTGCCTCCCAAGTGCTGGAATTAAAGGTGTGCGCCACCACCGCCCAGCTATCTCATTTTCTTTAACTATGTTTTGCCTCTGAGCTTTTTACCTTTCTTTATTCTATAAATCCCTCTTACCTTCTTGTTCAGTGGCTGGCTGGGTGGCTGGCCTCTGGCATCCTCCTTCTCCTCTCGAGCCTAGATTTCTCCTCCTATTTATTCTCTCTGCCTGCCAGCCCTGCCTATCCTTTCTCCTGCCTTGCTATTGGCCGTTCAGCTCTTTATTAGACCATCAGGTGTTTTAGACAGGCAAAGTAACACAGCTTCACAGAGTTAAACAAATGCAACATAAAAGAATGCAATGCATCTTTGCATCATTAAAACAAATGTTCCACAGCATAAATGAAGTAACACATTTTAAGCTAATATTCCGCAACAGGGACATCACTGGACTTGAAGATGGAAAAGGGGTCTAGGGTTTAAGAATTTAGGAAGACTTTAGAGCCTTTCAGGAAAGCTTTTAGGAAAGGCACAGCTGTACCAGCCCCTTGACCTTAGCCCTGGGAGACCCAAGTGGGGTTTAACAAATCTGTAAGATAATCCATCTGTGTGGCTAAAAGCCAAACAAACAAACAAACAAAAACCCAAACAAATCACACTATCAATAAAAGACAACATGGAAATTGAATTCTCTGCAGGGTTGATGCTAATATATTAAGCAGGGAGTTAGGAAATGGGAAAAGATAATCTGAGTGGGCTACCCAGCCACGTGCTCTGACGTCTAGTGTTGGTCTGAAGTGAGGGATGGTTTAAGGGATGAGATAGTTGGATGCTAAAGAAATCCTTCCACTCTTCCTTTGGTTTCTGAGGCTCTGGGAAGGCCACTGAAACAGTTAGCCACCTGCTCAGTGAAGCATTGGGACTCTGCAAGAGGTGACGTGCTCCTGAGACTCACTTCCTGGCTGCACACACCTCCCTTGGTAGAGGTGAACACCCTTGGCACACAGGCTGCTCTCCAATTGGCATGTTTCAGATAACTTGTTTCGTTGATGCACTGGAGTGCTGAATTCAAAGGCAAGAAGTAGAAAAGGGGCTGCCTGAGAAATTTGAGAGTGAAGTTCACAGTAGATGCTGGGCTTCTATCCTTTGAAAGGCATAGATAAAGATAACTGACTGTGTGGACATGAAAGTATACCAGACCTCGTGCTAAAGATTTTGCACCTAAGTTCTTCATTTAGGGCAGTCTATGTAAGTGAGCCATATAATGTATTTCCCAGTTCTTGGGATGTTTACTTCAAAAGGTGTTTTGAAGACGCAGTGAGACCATGGGAACACCCTTCACCATGACATTGGGATCAGCCAAACCAGCAGAGTGCACAGAACCCCTCCCCATCCCCCAGGGAGCTCTGCAGGTCCCTGCCTGTCACCACCTGTGGGAGTATTGCTCACCTGCACTCAGCCAGGCTTCCCAAAGTTTCCAGGCATTTCCGCAGGAGAATGTTCCCACGTTGCAAATGTTGTGGGCATGTGGAATGCTATAATAAACAACGCATGAGCCAGGCGGTGGTGGCGCACGCCTTTAATCCCAGCACTCGGGAGGCAGAGCCAGGCGCATCTCTGTGAGTTCGAGGCCAGCCTGGACTACCAAGTGAGTTCCAGGACAGGTGCAAAGCTACACAGGGAAACCCTGTCTCGAAAAAACAAACCAAACAAACAAAAAAACAAAAACAAAAACAAAAAACAACAACAACAAAAAAAAAAACCCGCATGAACCTGCCCCCAAAGAGTCCCACATTCCTGCGTGCAGGAGAGCCGCTGACAATGAAGGAGGTGGTAACTAAATCCTGTGGTGTGTTAAAATCTGGTAAGAAATGGGAACAAAATGGAGCAGGAGAGAAGGCCTGGGGACAGCAGGGTTGAGAGGCTAAGTTGTGACTGGGGACAGAGCAGTCACAGTGGGAAGGCCGTCGGAAATGAGGACACTAGTTATAACATCCAGGCGAAGAGCATTCTGGGCAATGGGCGTGGCCAGTGCAAAGGGTACCTGTATCAGGAGCATGTGTGTCTGCTGTGTTAGAGGAAGAACAGAGAGATCCAGGGAACCTCTGGAGAGGAAGGAGGGGAAATGAAAGCGGGGAGAAGAGAGGGCGGTGTTGGTGTTGGTGGGTTGGGGACCTTGGAGAGCTCCAACAGAGGCCTAGAGACTGACTAACCCTAGAGTGCGGCCCTGCCTGCAGTGTGGAGGATGGGATGAAGGTGGTCCAGGCCAGCCACGGAGGAGAGTGGCCAGTTTTTGCTCCTTTTCTGAAAGAGGGACCAAAGGATGCCCCAAGGGAGTCTCATTACCTGGGAGATCTAGAGAAATCTCCAGAGCCATGTTTCTTCCTCCCTGTACCATCAGCCAACATTTTAAACACTTCTCAGAAGTGAGGACTTTTTTCTCACAAGATCACCCCCAAAATTCTGGGTTCTGGGCCTTGTTCACTCATGAGATAAGCCTTTCAGAACAGAAGGCCATTATCTGTACCAGAGTGCTCAGTGAACTCCCGTCCCCACCCGGCTCCTGTGTTAGTGTGTGCCGGGTGCTCAGGAGAGAACAGCATTTAAGAGAGGATCTCAAAAAACCAAACTGCCTGGGTTCAAATCCCAACACAGACATTTATTGAGTGTGTGACCTTGGACAAGGGGCATAGAACCTCGGTTTAAGCTACTGTAATAATCCAGTCAACACTGGGTTGTACAATAGAAGCATGTTCCTGGTACCATGTTTGCCGTCTATGGGCATTCTCAGATGCAGGCAAAGCCAGCCAGGAGGGTCATCAGAGACTCTGAGATGTCTGCTCAAACTGAAGGTCTCTTCATGGGCAAGCCTCACTCACACCAAGCGAACGCTCAGCAGCGCCACCTAGGGCCACGCCCCCTCTCCGCGCCCCCTCTCCCGCACCACAGCATGGTATCAGGTGTTCTCAGGAGCCTCCAAGATGGTACACACTCCTGCTCTATGAGAGAAATTTCAGAAGAGTAAAACAACCTTTGCAGTCAGGAATCTCCAGGTCTATGGGAGATGCAACCCTCCAACCGCTCGCAGGAGTGGCTGCCCCGCTCCACCCCCTTTAAAGGGCAGCTGTCCTGTCGGCCTAGACCTGTTAGGGCATAAGAAGAACAAACAGGAGAGGAATGACCAGTGTCCCGTCAGATGATGGAAAACACTTTTCACACCAATGCTTGAGGATGGCTATAAATGTCAACGTTGTGTCCCACTGGCATCTGCTCTTCAATTGGAACTTCTCTTTTTGTTATTTTAAGAATTCCTTATGTTTCAGGATAATTGCTCCCTCTTAAGTAAAAGCAAATGCCTGGGAAAAAAATTAAATTAACTTGAAATAGTGACTTGTTGTCATTTGGAGAAGAAAGAAAAAACAAATGTCCTAGATGAATCAAAGCCAATCTAAAATTAAATTGTGATACTCACACTATAGATAACCAAACATTGCATAAATATTGCATTGTTACCAATGAATGGAGATGGAGGAGGTGTCAGGGGTGAGATTCTCCACTATGTCTCATTCTTGCATGAGTTCTAAGTCAAATGTAACTTTCTTTAGCACTCTATACCACAAGGTATTTTCTCTACCAGTGTCACGTGACATATCCCTGCACATACACAAATACAAACTCACCTTCAAGAACACTGCAAACTCGTGCCTACATTATTTGCATGCACATACGTATACAACACTATAAAGAAGAGTGCACAATACACATATCTGTGTGCACACACCTCTGTGTAGCACACAGGCTCAGAAAATACATGGCTAGAAACACAGAACACCCTAGACCTTGGGACACCACATAGCACGTGGCCATCACATGCCCACACCAATCAAGCACAACACAAAGCTGCACAATACAACACAAACACTCATGCATGCACAAGCATGCACACGCGCGTGCGCGCGCACACACACACACACACACACACGCATGCATGCACACACTTCCTTCTTGGTCTTCATACACCCTAGCTATATTGCGGTAATAGAAGCTGCTTAGTTGGGCAGGGGAAAGGGCTGCCTAGCCCACTTTAGGTTATGTTTTGTCTCAACTGAAAGAATCCCTAGTAATCTAGAAACCTACCACAAATATCCTGAGATAACCACAATGGAACTAAATCAATATCTTATTCTCAGAACAGTTGTGGTACCTTTTAAATTAAAATTGAGATGGTCCATGGACTAAGGATGGGACAATGTGTCCTTTCTATAAAACAAAACAAAACAAAACAAAACAAAAAAATAAAAAACAAACTTGAACTTGATGTGAAGTGCAGATTTGATACAATTTGTTTGAAGCACTAGAAAATGGATGAGTTCAACTTGAGACAAGTGGTTTCTGTGAACTTGTCTCAACTAGAAAATGGATGAGTTCAACTTGTGAGACAAGTGGTTTGCACGTAGAAAAGCCATCCCATGTGTAAGACTTAGTCTTGAATTCTCAATATATCCCTGTGTGCTCTGTGGCTTTAAAAATATATAAATGTGGCTTGAAGAGATGGCTCAGCAGTTGAGAGAGCTTCTGCTGTTCCAGAAGACCTGAGTTCAGTTCCCCAAACCCATGCTGGGTCACTCACAGGTGCCTGTAACTCCAGCTTCAGGGAATTCAACACCCTCTTCTGGCCTGTGCAGGAACCTGCACTGATGTACACACACACACACACACACACACACACACACACACACACACACACACACACACTGCTGTGCCTCCTCCAAAACTTAAACAAACATTCCAAAAATGTAAACAACTCAAAATAGCTTCAGAAAGTCCCTGAAATTGAGGAGATTCACCAGGCCCCCTCCCTCTCATGAGTGGGTCCTAAAGACTGTTGGGATTCGTTCTCCTTGTGGGACAAGTGCAAAGTCGTCTCTGAGACAAGATCAGCTGCCTGGAAGAGGTTCAGACCAAAGGTTATTCTTGAACCTGTTCAGCTGTCTGCAGGCTGTGCAGTGTGCTCCAGGTTCCCAGCTTTTGTGAGCTGTCACTAGTGCTGGGGTGGTCTTTGGTGATGTACTGTCTTTAAGTCATTGCTGCTCCTATAAGTTACCCTTCACCCGTGTTCCTGTAAGCAACCCAAATAAAACTCATTGGTTCACCAAGTTGGACTTTGGTGATATCTGTACTTTGGTCTGTTATGGGATCCCTATGTGGGATAAATAGACATGTATGTTGCATCTCCCCAGGAAAAAGTCTTGTCACAACACACACACACACACACACACACACACACAGAGAGAGAGAGAGAGAGAGATATTTTAAATTATTAATTAATTAATAAACTAGTGTTTATTATGTATAAGCTAGGCTTTAGTCCAGCTGTCAAATGACAGAAACTTAGAACACTAAGGACTTAAACAAGACAGAAGAGGAAACAGTTCTGTGTCATATATAAATAGGTAGTCCAGGTCAAGGTTGGTGACTTCACCATCATTACAAAACACAGGTTTTCTCCTGTTTCTTCAACACCTTCAGAGTATTAGCTCCCGTGTTAGAGTCTACATGACTGCTTCCATTTTGGATGCCATGCTGACAGCCAGCAAAAGGACAAGGGAAAAAGAAGGGCATTCTCCTCCCTCTCACAGACTTTCTGGAAGGTAAGATGCAGCCTGTGCTTACACTTCACTGGCTAGAATTACATGACCACACCTAACTGCAAGGGAGGCCTAGAAAAGAGGCCAAGGTAGCCATGAGCCCATCAAACAGTAGAGCTCTATGTATGCTATAGGATAAATAGAGGATGGGAAGTGGACAGTAGCTAGTAGTTTCTGCATGACTATAAAGAAAATGAAAAACAACCACCAGCCATGGGTAATTGCTGTGTTCCATATGTAGTGTATGCAAGTGTATGTGTAATTTCTTTTATAGGACTGAGTCTTTATGATATGTTGTTTTGTTCTCATTCCACATGTGTCTTCTCACGATTACATGCAGATACCTTTTTAAAAGTCACACAGGGAAATATAGTTCAATTCTACCTAACAAAACATTTCATGTAAGTCCCTTGAATCAGATAGTCTTGCTTGATGCATCGCTCTGTGTGGGGGACGGGGAACCAAAGTCACACACCAAATGACAAGCTAGGAGTTGAAGATTTGCAACAGGAGAGGATCCCTGGCCACGTGATAGCTGAGGGTGTGTGACACTCCAGAGCTTGCAGGTATGAGGAATTGTGCTGTCTTATCTCTGTGCACATGGAAAGGAAGTATGCTGGGAAGAGTAGGGGGTCACGAATCTACGTTGGTTTGTTCCTTACCTCTAGGCCAACCCTTAAGTGCTACTTGCTAGAGACTGGAAGCTCATGATATTTTGGGGAAATGATTCAATGGATTCTGTTGTTATGATATTTAGGGCTTTATTGCCCTGGCAACTTAAACGAGGATTTAGACTCCTTCCCAGAAGATCAGGGCATTACAGTTCAGATCAGTATCCGAGCAGTGACTTTTCTTAGCCAGTCAGAATATTAGCTTCTTTTGCTCTTCTTTGATAGACTTGCATCATCTGCTCAGAGCTTGCAAACCTGTCACAGAAAAATATCTTACTTTCCACTTGCTACGCCTTTAATGTCTCCTAAAGGACTGATTCAAATGAACTCTCAGCTCAGAATCCCCTAGTGGTTCCCTGCTTTCTCATGTACCAAACACCAAGCATTCTCCTGGACTTGGCGAGCCCTCCTCAGTCTTCTTCATGCCTCCCCTGGCTCCCCCTCCCTAGATTGCTCATTGCACTGAAGTTGTTAGCCCCTCAGTCCCTGTTTCAGAATCGAGTTTTTTTTTTTTTTTTTTTTTTTTTTTAAAGAGGTGAGGTTGCACCCAGTGAGGTGGCATTTGCCCAGCAGTTGAGGAAGGGAACAGAGCCGGGAGATCTCATGATAGAGTACTTGCCTGAAAGGTTACAAGTCCTCAGGTTCGTCTTCAGAACTCTAGGAGGGTGGAGGCGGGGGAGAGTCGGCCTTTGAGAACCAAATGAATTCCATTTAGTAGTATTATTTAACCCCTTTGGTTTCTTTATACATTAAGTGGGAATGATAAAATGAGACCATGCATGTCCAGAATCCTACACTGTCTGGTTTATGGTGGAGGAGTCAGAAGAATTTTTTTCCTCTCCCCACCCCTTCTTCAGTAATTATTTTTCTCTGTGTAGGCTCTGGATTAATGAAGTTGTGTCCTACCTCGATGACACCTATTTGGTGCTGGTCTGTACCTTGCTCTTTCTCGACAGGGTTGCTCAACTGTCAGAGCTCATTGGATGCCCTTGCTATGGAGGTCTTGGGAAGCTTGATGTCAGCACATGAGGGTTGTAGCTTTCTGGCTATGGCAAAGTCTGTGCCATCTTTGCACCAGCCATAGAGTCTGTCAGGCTAGTGATGACTACATCTGCTCTGGGTCGAGCTCCCTCCCAGGACCTTTGACCTCTTCAGATCTCAGTTCTTTATTTCCTTTAGGAAATGACTGTGTGTACCTTCTGGGGGCTAGAAGATCCAGTTTACATTGTGTTCAAAAATGACACATACACATATGAGCATGAGTATACATGCATATGAAAATAGAAAGGGAGAGCTACGTGGGCAGAGCAAGAGTTCTAAAGTGATACGGGAAGACCAAGAGAAAGAAATGGGGGGGGGGATATGTATTGCTAGTTTTTCTCTCATATGTAGAACCTGTGCTACACACACACACACACACACACATACACACACACACACACACACACACACACACACACACACACACGAGATACTATTTTAGAGGGGGAAAGTGACCAGTGGGAAGTGGGGAAGTGAGAGTAATGGGGAGTGAGTATGAGTTAAATATGATGATATAATGAAATTGTCATAATAAAATCCATTAGTTTGTATACTAACCTCCACCCCTAAAACAACAACAACAAAAGACACCAATGTTACAAAAATGCAATTTGGGCTGGGTAGGTGGCTCAGTGGTAAAGTGTCTGAAATCACAATGCTCCCACTGTGAGACTGGAGGTGGAGACAGGATGATCTCTGGAAACTGGCAAGCCAGCTAGCCTAGTGTATGCAGTGGCAGACAGCAAGAGCTCAAACAGGTAGGAGGTGAGATTCAACATCCAAGATAGTCCTCTGAATTCCACATGTGTGCTGTGGTACATGCACACCCACACTCACAAACACGTGTACACACACACACACACACACACACACACACACACACACACATACACACGATATTTGTTGAAATACAATTCATCTGAATAATCAAACCTTGAAGTGAAAAAAAAGTAAATAGGAAAAAATACACTTAATTTTCACATACAAAGTATTTATACCCACAGCAAATTTCTTTAGACCTATAAAAACATCAAAGCCTAAGAAAAGAACAGATCATTTAAGTAAGAGGAAGTACAAATTGTCTTGCAAAAATGGCCCAGTGTCACTGGTAATCAAATAAATATAATTTTAATCTTTAAGAAGGTACCACTTAAGCCCACTGGATTAAAATCGTATTTTAATATAATAAAGCCCAGAGCTACAGCACCAGAGAAACTGCTACACTCACAGTCTTGTTGACACTATAAATTATTACCAGCATTTTGAAAAGCAATTTAGCAGCTCATCTAAAGAACCAGGAAAACATTTTTGCCCTTTGGCTGACAATGTTCACAGTAAGATAATCATACAATACAAAAAATAATTACGTTATGAAAGTAATCTTTGTAGGGTTATCCATGATAACAATATATTAATAGTCTAAATGTCTTATCATTAGAGGAATGGTGAATTAAGTGTTGATTCCTGTAATATTGGTGTTGAGACCAGGCTGTGCCCTGCTCAAAATTGCTCCATATTGTATAAAACAGTGGCTTTCAAGCTGCATCTTGCACTGGGCGACCCCATTTGAAGAGCAAATGCAGAGGCAAGATGTCTGCGTTTCACTTGGCATATAGACACTACGAGATGCCCAGCACTTCAAGATGCAGAGCGATACCACTCCTAAAACAACAACAACAAAATGCTACTTATATAAACTATCAAGTGGAGAAGGACCATATGAGCATGTGGGTGCATTAAAACCATGTCAGGAGAACCAGCAGAGCAAGGAAAGATATAACATCATCACCTGTACCCTATAAAGATGAGGACATATAATAATGTGATGGCAGTGGCCTCACTGACCTGTCACCTGACCACTTTGGTGTGGACATCAAGGGACTGACAAGCAAAGGACTCTTGACTGCCCCTGGGGCTTTAGCTTAGACCAGTGCGCGTTGCTAATGCAGGCTACTAAAATTTCTGTCTGTTCTCCTGTCCACCTGTTTCTCCATCTGGATCTGGTCCTGCATCTCACCTCTGCAGCCTCCATGGTCCTGCACCTCACTTCTGCAGCCTCCATGGTCCTGCACCTCACCTCTGCAGCCTCCATGGTCCTGCACCTCACCTCTGCAGCCTCCATGGTCCTGCACCTCACCTCTGCAGCCTCCATGGTCCTGCACCTCACCTCTGTAGTCCCCATGGTCCTGCATCGCCTCTACAGCCTCCAAGGTCCTGCACCTTGACTCTGCAATTTGATTCAACTTTGAGTCCTGACTAAGTCTGCGAACTTGTAGCTTAGGTCTGCCTCTGTGAGCCTCCAGTGACTCTCCAACCTGGTTCTTTGACCTCTTCTCTACCCATGTGATGACTCTCTGCATCTGTATCAGTTTCCTCCCTCCCTCCAGGAAGATTTCTTTGAACTCCTTGAACTCTGTGTCTCCTTAGCCCTTTCATGGACATCTATAACTATATATACACACATACATAGATGCAATACCTGTGTGGTGTGACACTTGAGAGTTAATAGTTCAGATTGGAACAAAAGAACCTGTGTTTGACAATGGTCCACTGTCGAGACTACCTGGCAACTTCAGACGGTGATGTGTATGTAAATTTATTGTTATCCAATAAATCTTGACACCGTAGAAAGAAACAAACATGTCTGTCCATGTTTCTGGCAATTAGATGACTGTCACATGACGGCTGAAGACCCTCTACTTCCCACATCACTGTCACCTGGTATTCCTATCCCCAGCTACACTTAAAAGCCACACTGCGTGGTCCCATCTCCCCTTGTGGTTCTTCCTCTACGTCCCCTCATCGGGTTACACTCGCCAGCTGTCTTCCAGACCCCTTCTCTGCCTTCTGCCGTCTCCCTCCCATGTCACGCTCTCTCAAGTCAACCACATCCTCCTTGCTTTACTGTACTCGTCCTGTCTCTCGCTTTTAAGGAAAATCTCACCCTTAAGCTCCTATCTCTCGGAAGCAGCCGCCCTGCTGCCCTTTTCCCTTCCAGCCATCCTCTCTGTACGCATGCCCACTGCCCTATCTCACGCCTCATTGGTGGACCACCCACGTCAGTACGGCTGCCAATCATTCCTACACTTCCAGTGACGTCACCAGTAGCTACCTTATCTTCCTCGACTTTACCTCATCATTTGAATGGGTATCTCTCCCTCTTCCTTTCCTCCTCCCTTCCCCCCTCCCCCATCTCTACTCTGGGTAAGGCCAGGTTCCATGACAACTCTGTCTTACTGGCTGCTTTAAAAGAAAATGTCCTCTGTGGCTCCCTCTTCCCTCCACCCATCCTGTAGTGACTTTGTTCCACAAGGGACTCTCATGAGTTCTCTTTTTAATTGGAGTCAGACAGAGGGAGTCCAAACTGACTTTGTTTCTCCACCATGTGGTAAAGTTATCTGACTTCTTAAGCCTCTGTTTTCTAGAAAATGAAGGTAACAGTAGAACCTACCTCATGTGGTACATACTCAAGGAATGGCAGAGATGATTCCTAACTCGCTTTTCTAGTCCAGACTCTGCTGGGCTTTGAGAAACCCCTGTGTTCCACCTCAAACTCAGCATGCTATGACTGTGTTAAGTGTTGCCAGCCCCAAACCCTCCCTGTACCATAACATTGGGGTCATCCTCAAACTTCCCCTTTAGCTGTGTCTTCCTATGCCCAGAAATGCCTCCCAAAGCACCCCAGTGAGACTCCTAAACTTACTCCTCAATGGCCAGACTGTGAAATGCAGAGAAACCCTGGTATCTCAGAGGAGGAAGGACAGACTGCAAAACAGAAGGGGCTAGGTTCCAGGGCTGGTTGTGTGAAGGACTGTCTGCCATGCTGAAGGGCCTGTCATGAATTTCATGTGAGCAAGAACTAACGCCCTAGTAAATTATGTCACTAACAGTTTAATAACCACCTTTCGTGGCAACTAGAGTTGCTCTCACTAAAACTGTCCAAACTGTCAAAGGATCTGTCAGCTACCCCAATCCCCACTGACACTTCTCTCCATTAAGGCTTCATGTCCCTTTTAAAAGAATAGACCACTGTGACACCCTCCTAACTGGCTGATCAGACTGTCACTCTTCCCTTTCTTTAATCCGTTCTTTATATAGTTGTTGGCAGAGTCTTTGTGAATTATTGGAGGAACCTGTCTTAGTTAGGTTTCCATTGCTGTGAAGAGACACCATGACCACAGCAAAGGAAAACATTTAGCTGATGGGGCTCACCTACAGTTTCAGAGGTTCAGTCCCTTATCATCATGGCTGGAAGCAGGGTGGCGTGCAGGCAGACATGGTGCTGGAGCTGAGAGTCCTACATCTTGACTCAGAGGCAACAGGAAGTCGTCTGTCACACTGTGGGAAGCTTGAGCCAAAAGAGACTTCAAAGCCTGCCCCCACAGTGACACACTTCCTCCAAGAAAGCCACACCTCCTAATAGTGCCACTCCCTTTGGGGGCCATTTTCTTTCAAATCACCATAGAACCCAAGTCTGATTTTATCAATCATTTCTCCTTAAGAAAAATCTGTCACTAGCCCTCGCTATTACCTTTGTAATAAACAACCTCTTACTTGACACAAGGCCCTACACGAGCGGATCCCATCTATCTGGCACTTCTCTGTCCCTTCCCTTTCACGTTAATTGCCAGGCAGAGTTAGTGGCCCACAGCCCCAGAGTGGTCTGCCAGTTTCCCTAGACTTTCTTTCACACCTATATGTGCCCCCTGCCTGGAACTCTTCTGTTCCACCCTGTTTAGGAGCCAGCACTCATCCTTCATAATTCAGCTTGGATACCACCTCATCTGAGAAATCTTCTCTGATTCCACCAGCCTGGGTGAGACTCCTGGATAACACCATAACTCTCAGGATCACATCTTTGATAACTTTTCTCCTGTAATCTGATGATGTTTTTCTCCTGCAATCTGTTGACTTATCTATTTATCTATTTAGGCATCTCCACTTCTAATATAACATCTAATATACAGATTGTGTTCAACAAATGTCTCTTGAATAAATAAATGACCAAATAAAAGTAAGAAATCATGATTATGACAAAACATAAAAATGCAGACAATACACATTTTATTACTAATTTATTTATTAAATTGTACATTATATAAATTATACTATATGCTTTATGGTATATGTTATAACTATATAAAATATACACGCATGTGGATGGTCCTGGAAGTAGTCATTTGATAGACTTAACTTAGCACCCATTCTGTGCCGCATCATAGTAATGGAAAGATTAATGGACACTGCCCCATCACTTCAAAAGTGACAATCTAGCTAGCAATCCTGTTTGGCTAGTGAAATATTAGCATACTGTTTTCTTTGAAAACTCATCTTCATGGTGACAACGTATTTTAAAAGCAACTCATGAAACAGAAAATGTTCATCTATAAAATGCTACCAGTAGTCATGCTGAGGTTAGAGAACTCCACCCCTATCATTTGGATCCATCTCTCTAGAGGTAAGCCCTGGGAAGTTTTGTGTCTGTGCAGGTTTGCACACATAATTGTGTGTTGGCCTGTCTTCCCCATTGAGAGTGTCAGTGACTAGTTACAAGTCTATCTAATTGCTCAAGTGGCGGGCAACCCATATCTAGCTTAATTGTGCCATGTGTTCTGACAGCAGCCCGTCTTTTCTCATGAAGCAGAAGTACTGGAGTAGGGTGGAATGGGAAGTGAAGCCTGTGTGTGTGTGTGTGTGTGTGTGTGTGTGTGTGTGTGTGTGTGTGTCTCATCCCCAGACCCCGGTGCTCACCTTCCTTCCAAGGGAAAGTTAGAGGAGCCTAGCCTGAAGACTGTGAGATGGGTCAGCACAAGTTCTCAAATGCAGAGAGATCCCTATTCTAGAAACCGGTGGCCTAGAAGGCAGAGCCAACCAAGACAGGCCTGCTCCTTGCATGGCTTTTCAGGTGCCACCTGCACTCAGGACCTAGACAGACAGAAAGAAGCAGACTAACACGCAGAGGGTACAGGGGTCTCCCTCCCCTAACGGGGAGGGAGGATTACTCTCTGCTCTTTCCATTGACAACCCCTGGCCCTTAAGGAGCCCTTGGTAATACCAGCGCCAGATTAAATGAACCCAGTCTGGATGCAGGCTTCTGCTGGTGCCCTGTGTGTAATGTCACAACTTCTTTTACCTCCCTGAACCCGAGTTACTCCAGTAGCAAAGATAATGGTCTCTAATTCCATGTGATTGTTTCAAAGCATAAAATGAGATAATGAGTATGAACCCACTAGTGTCAAAGCACTTTGAACATGTAGATCAAGACGATGGGTGGACTGCCTCTGAGTTTCTTTTCAAATATACCAGGAGACGCAACTTTCTGATCAACAGTCTCGTATCCAATAGTCAGTTACTCAAGATGGAAGACTACATTTTTCTATACAGTTCAGCATTTTACTTTCTAAAACTAAGTGATCTTAAAAGCCATTGTTTTTCCTCTCATCCTCAGGTATCAAAAGCATCTCATAATGCAGGACACCCCCTCCCTCAACATGTCCAAATATGGCAAGGATGCTCTTTCTTTGTGCCAAGTGAACAGTTTCTACTCCGTATCACCTCACGGTCTCAAGATATTGGCATTAGGAGCAATGCAATAATGTGTGGCCTTGTTGGAGTAGGTGTGGCCTTGTTGAAGGAAGTATGTCACTGGGGGTGGGTTTTGGGGGGTCTCAAGTGCTCAAGCCAGGCCCAGTGTCTTATGCTTTCCCTGCTGCCTGCCAATCCAGATGTAGAACTCTTGGCTCTCATCAGCACAACGTCTGCCTGTGTGCTGCCATGCTTCCTGCCCTGAGGACAGAGGACTAAACCTCTGAACCTGTAAGCCACCCCCAATGAAATGTTTTCCTTTATAAGAATCACCATACTCATGGTGTCTCTTCACAGTAATAGGACATTGATCGAGACACCCCCCCCCCAAACCATGTTTATTTTTGGTTATGACAAAACTCAGAATGTCCAGACAAAAGGTAAGCTGGGTTCAGATTGATTCTTGTGTTCTGGCATGTGAAACTGGACCAGACGTGGGCCTCCCCTGCCAGGAATGTCCATCTTTTGACATTACAACACAGTGTTGTCATTTACAGAGTTCATGCTTGAAAACCATGTGACCAAGCTACAAAGGAAAAAAAATCACCAAAAAGACTCACAGTCTGATTTTGTGTTGGCCTGCATTACTAGCTGTCTGGGGATATGCCTGAGGGCCTCGGCCTGCACCTGATATGATCACTTGCAAATATGCAGAAGTTTGACAGTTGATCTGAGAGCTCTGTCACCACGTTCTTGGCTCTGACATGACAGTCTTGCTCCGAAACCCAAAATGACTCTTTTCAGGAACTCAGAATGTCAGGCAAGTTTTAGGTTCATGACAGTGGTGGAGTGTGTTAAGTTTTGAATCCCCTCAAATGGAGAATAAATTCAACCATAGCCCAGCTTAACTATTGCCATAAAGAATTAAACTTTCTTTCTTCT
>CABHPR010133058.1:29120-42115 GCA_902168415.1 Peromyscus melanophrys
CTTCTTCTTCTTCTTCTTCTTCTTCTTCTTCTTCTTCTTCTTCTTTTTGAGACAGGGTTTCTCTGTGTAGTTTTGGTGCCTGTCCTGGATCTCACTCTGTAGACTAGGCTGACCTCAAACTCACAGAGATCCACCTGCTCCTGCCTCCCGAGTGCTGGGACCAAAGGTGTGCGACACCACTGCCCAGCAGAATTGAACTTTCTTGGGCATGCACCCTCTCCCAGGTGAGTTCATGTGCATTGAGGTAGGAGCAGGGGTGGTCTGGGAGGTCCTGTTTAAAATGGTCAATACACGTAAACCCATCCCCCCAGACTATGGACAGGCTGAGGTCTTCCTTCCTTCTTTCCTTCCTTCCTTCCTTCCTTCCTCTCTCTTTCCATCCCCGGAGCTATATGTAAAAATGAAGCCAAGCACCAGCTGGCAAGAAGGCAAGAAGCACCTGTAATGTGTGTTGCCCAGACCACGTAGCCTGTAAGGCCACAGCTATGGCCTCAGTCCAATGCCATAATAGCAGTGTGCAATCATTCTTTCAGAGCCTCACACAAAGCCAGCTACTTTAGCTTTTGGTCCAAGCACAGCTATTGGAGATTCTGTCTGACTGCAAAAGAAAAAAGACAAATACTTGCATTTTACTGACAAAACAAAACACCTTTAAACCAAAAGGGTGATTTATCTGGGCTGAAAATAAAACCCCTGCCTACGGAAGTCTGGTGCAGCTGAGTTATCACTATTTTGGTCCTATAATTTGTTTTATAAGGTACTAATTAACAGGGCAAAGTCTGTTGCCAGGAAAGTAAATCACATTTTGCTGTTTTCTTCTTTTCTAACAAGACACAGACCTTGTCTTCAGTTAAATAGCAGTTGTAAGGGCAGCAGCAGGAAGGGCGGAGATCGTGGGAAACCTGCAGAGCAGGACTCAGAAGATGATGGGAGAGAGGATTGCTCAGGTAAACCCCTTTGGAGAAGAAGCCAGCTTGCCCTAGCTGTCTTTCTTATTACCTTTTCCCTGGTCCTGGTCCCTTGTTTCTTCCCTGGCTCTACTCAAGGGACACAAATTAACTCTTAGAAGAGAACTCTTTCCTCTGAGTTTTTTCTCTCTCTCCCTCCAAATGCCCCTGTCCCAACCTCCCCTTCTCCGTGGCTGCTTCACCTACCCTCAGCGACCCTTGGCTCTGGCCTTTGCTATGTACCTTATTGTGGCTCACCCCTCACCTTCCTTTTCCAGCTCACCCTCTGGGCCTGGCCTCCGGTCTTGGCTCCTTTCTCCCTCTCCTCTCACCCCCATCCCGTTCCTGGAGGTTTCTGGACTGGTGGAGGCTCTGGCTTCTCCTCCCTTCTGGAGCTCTCTGAGATGTCTCTGAGGGGTGGGGGGACGCCAAGAAGGATTGGCCGGGCGGGTGTGGCGAGTAAGCCGCTGGAACCAGAACCCAGAGCCTGACGTCACCGGGCCCCGCCTGTCAATCTCGGGCGGGCGCGCTGCTCGCAGCCTCCTTCTCTGCCACTGCCTCTCACTCGCAGTGACGGTGGCTCCACGACAGGCGACCAGCGCTTTCCTCCTGGACGCCGGGGCCGCCTCCTGCAGGCAGCTGCTCGGTCCATGCAGAGAGCACAGCCGGGCACACAGCCACGGGGCGCATGACCAGAGATTCCGCGGAGCCCTGACTCCCCAGGTGAGTGGCGGGCTCCCAGGGGTACTTTGAGCGTGTGGGGAAGGCAAGGGGGTAAGAGGCAGTCCGGAGTGAGTCTGTCCCGGAGTCAGAGAATCGGAGCGAGGCTTAACCATAGCACCTAGCACACTCCCCCCTTAGTCCTTTTGTTCCCAGTTCCTGACCTGAGGTCTCTGGCTCTGCACTCTGCTTGCTGAGACCTCAAACTTTGCTTTCAGCACCGCGGACAGCGGCTCTGCCCTGCTAAGACCATTTACAAGGGGACTTATTTTGGTGCCTGTGCAAGTTCACGTATATTTATCGGATTGTCCATGCAAGTCCACAGTGGAATCTATGTGTGTATCTGCTAAAGCTCAAAATCTCCGTGTATTTCATCCATCCATCCATTCATTCATTCACTCAACAGGTGCTTTCTTATTTGGGGTTCGTGCTTTATCCCCATTTCCCCACTATACTTCATGCTCCTGAGGTGGGATATGCAATTTGAGTGAGACATTTTGAGCAGGGCATCTGTGGAGGAAAGTTCCTCGGTAGCCCGGAGAGCGCACCTGACAATCTGCGGTCCCTTTTCATGCAGGGAGCAACATCTGGAGGCATGAACGCGAGCGCCGCCTCGCTCAACGACTCCCAGGTGGTGGCAGTGGCGGCGGAGGGAGCGGCAGCTGCGGCCACAGCAGCAGGGGCACCGGACACCAGCGAATGGGGACCCCCGGCAGCATCCGCGGCGCTGGGAGGCGGCGGTGGACCTAACGGGTCACTGGAGCTGTCTTCACAGCTGCCAGCAGGGCCATCAGGACTACTGCTTTCGGCAGTGAATCCCTGGGATGTGCTGCTGTGTGTATCGGGGACCGTGATCGCAGGCGAAAATGCGCTGGTGGTGGCGCTCATCGCGTCCACTCCCGCGCTACGCACGCCCATGTTTGTGCTCGTGGGTAGTCTGGCCACTGCCGACCTGCTGGCGGGCTGTGGCCTCATCCTACACTTCGTGTTCCAATATGTGGTGCCCTCGGAGACTGTGAGCCTGCTCATGGTGGGCTTCCTAGTGGCCTCCTTCGCCGCTTCAGTCAGCAGCCTGCTTGCCATCACAGTGGACCGTTACCTGTCCCTTTACAATGCACTCACCTACTACTCGCGTCGGACCCTGTTGGGCGTGCATCTCTTGCTGGCAGCCACCTGGACAGTGTCCCTCGCCTTGGGGTTGCTGCCCGTGCTAGGCTGGAACTGCTTGGCCGACCGCTCATCCTGCAGCGTGGTGCGCCCCCTGACCCGCAGCCACGTGGCGCTGCTCTCCACTTCCTTCTTTGTGGTCTTTGGCATCATGCTGCACCTGTACGTACGCATCTGCCAGGTGGTCTGGCGCCACGCCCACCAGATCGCCTTGCAGCAGCATTGCCTGGCGCCGCCCCACCTAGCTGCCACTAGAAAGGGAGTGGGAACTCTGGCCGTGGTGCTAGGCACGTTCGGGGCCAGCTGGCTGCCCTTTGCCATCTATTGCGTGGTGGGTAGCCAAGAGGACCCGGCCATCTACACCTATGCCACCCTACTGCCCGCCACCTATAACTCCATGATCAATCCCATCATCTATGCCTTCCGCAACCAGGAGATTCAGCGTGCCTTGTGGCTCCTGTTCTGTGGCTGTTTCCAATCCAAAGTGCCATTCCGCTCCAGGTCCCCCAGTGAGGTCTGAAGGGCGTCTCCGTGTCCCCTACCAACACCACAAACCCAACATGCCAGCCTTTGGTGAGCTTCTAGGTACCTGCTGATGAACTCTTGAGATCTCAGTGGTGTGAATCTGACTCTGCAGGAGACGAGGGACTGGGCGTGAACACAACAGACTCACTCAGACAAAGAGGCTTGTTGGCACTTTACATATACAGTGTATACACGTGTACATATATATACAAGTATTTGTGTCTTCTGGAGGTGGTCAGGACCTGGAGCTTCCTGTTCTGTGAAAAACCAACAAAGAAGATGTGGTTGTATACTCAATTTACATCCCATTTGTCAAGTGAAGACATTCCAATACTGCTTAATAATAGCACTTTATTTTTAGCTGCTGAAATGCCAAAACAGTGTTGCCATTTCCATGAGCAGGAGAATGGGGGTCAAAGATGTATTTTTGTTGTATGTGATAGAATATTTTGCTGCACATGCATCGATAAACTACAACATATTTTGTACACAAATAAACACATTATAAGAAATATAATCTGGAGTACGTGATGGATTGTGGAATTATTTGAAAGCTGAATTATGAGTGTGTTTATTTTAAAAGTCTATTACATAGCATCTCCTTCCAAAAAAGAAAAAAGAAAAGAAAACCTCACCCAAGAAAGCATATATATTTGCATATGTGTCCTTACATTTTCCCTGAAATATCATATCCAGATCAAGGGGTGGGGAAAGGTCATGGAGTAAGTAACATTCATATACAGTATTTACAGAACATGGAAGGAAAGGCCGTATGCTACTGGAAAAGTTAATGTGCCCCCTTGGTGACTGAATTAGAAAGACATGTTTCAGAGGACAAAGCAATTCAAGCCGCATAGGTGCAGCTGTAAACGCTGAAGCCACAACTTCCAAGCATAGCTCTACAAATATGGCTTATTCTGATTGTTGTTGATCGGGTCTGGTAGCAAGGTGTAGAGCCTAACAAAATGAATCAAATTCTTTTAAGGCAGGATTTCCAGATCCTCATGAGGTAACTGAAGTGTGCCTGGTATCCTTTCTCCAGGCATTCATCTTCCAAACAGGCAGTGAGACCCTTAACAATTAAACATTCCTCTCTATCAATGGGTCATGAATCAAGGCTAAATGGGGTGGGGTATACCGTGAGTCCACATGAAGAACTATGCACATAAACACATACATTACTATTGGGAGCTTAGGAAAATACACACAAGCACATTTGCTCATGGATTTCATATTTATTGGGTAGTTATTGTATGTTAGGCACAATTCTGGGCCTGGGAATGTGGAAGTGAAATGAACAGGCAAGAAACAAAAAAATCCCTCTATTCTCATGGTATTATATTTTAGTGGGGAGGCTGTCCCTAAAAGTAAACAAATATCTAATTTTACATTGGGATAAATGCCAAGGAAGAAAGTAAAGGTGGTAGCAACCAGCAGAGCATTCTCCAGCGGTTGGGGCAACTGAGGGAGTCCCTGAGAGGCGCTCACATTTAGGAGGTAACCTCGGTGAGATGGGTGTGAGGCATGTTAGGATGTAAGGGGACAGGCTCCTGGGCAGAGGGAGCAGCAGACACAGAGGCCACAGGGTGGGAACTCACTTGCCAAGCTCAAGGAGTACCAAGGTCAGCAGAGTCATGTGAACCGAGCAAGGGGGAAGAGAGGCACCAAACCCGGGCAGTGAGGCCGGTCTTCTCCAGCTCTACGTCACTGTGGGGACCTGGACTTCTACCGAGCTGTGGTAGGGCAGTGAGGCAACGCCATTTACGTTTTTAAAAAATTACTCGGAATGGGATTGGGGGGCAGAAAAATGGAGAGAGAAGAGGGGGTTGGGGGAGGGGCGGCACGATTCAAGGACTGTGAAAAGGCTGTGAACAAACCTGACACCTGGCTAAGTAATTAAAAACAAAATTACTTAAAACCCCCTTGGGCTGTTCCATTGAAAGTTAAGTTGGGCAGGGCTTTTCCTGCTCTCACCACCAAGGGAACAGTTCTTCTCCATGTCAAAAGATTCTGTAGGGACAACCAGCATTGCAAAGAATAAACACAGTTATCCCCAACAGACCATCAAAACAAAAAGATGAAAAAGGTACTCATAGTTGGGTGTGGGTGCACACACCTTTAATCCCAACACCAGAGAGGCAGAGGCAGGCAGATCTCTGAGTGTGAAGCCAGCTTGGTCTACAGATCTAGTTCCAGGATAGCCAGGGCTACATAGAGAAACCGTCTCAAAAAGAAAGAAAGAAAGAAAGAAAGAACAAAAGAAAGAAAGAAAGAAAGAAAGAAAGAACAAAAGAAAGAACAAAAGAAAGAAAGAAAAAGAAAAGAAGAAGAAAGAAAGGAAAGAAAAGAAAAGAAAGAGAGAGAGCTAAGACAGGCAGCAGCAGAAGGAAGGCCATGACTGCACTCCCCCTGAGAAACGGCTTCAGGCACAGAGGCGGAGCTAAAGATGGGGAGTAGTGGTTAGGTTCTGGAAATAAGGTGAAGTACGATGAGGCATGAAAGAAAAGACAAAACTTCAGAATGACAACTAGAATTTTACCTCGAGCCATGGAGTGAACGGGACGCCTTTGATATCAGGGAGACAATGAAGGGGAGAGGGAGCAATGAAAAGTTTGATGGTGAATTTTCTGTCAAGTTGACTACCTGCTGGGTTACCCAGACAACTGGTCAAACATTCTGAGTGTTTTGGTGGAGGTGATTTGGAGTGAGGTTAACATCTACATGGGTAGACATTGAATAAAGCTGACAACCCTCCATGTGGGGTGCCTCAATACCTGCCTTCTGACTTCACTGACAACACTGGATCTCTCTGGCTCTACCATAGATGGCCTTGAGACTGTAATCATGTCAGGGTCCTTGGGTCCCCAGTTTATCAGCCTGTTCTGCAGATTTTTGGATGCGCTAATCCCCATGATAACACAAGTCATTTCCCTATAATAAATTTCTCACACACCCATATCCCTCTATTTCTTTCATATTTCATATTTAATGAGTCAGCAAAGTCTACTGCCTTTGCCTTTACATGCATGCACACATCTTGTTGGGTCTTTGGTCTGTTTCTCTGGAAAACCCTAATACAGGAAGGGTGAGGGGTTTCAAAATTAATTCTGGACTCCCAGATGGAGAACACATGTGGGCAGTTTTTCTGTTTCACAAACCTCCTGTAGCACTTACTATAAAATCAGCCATTGCTCTAAACACTTGACAAATACCTAATTCAATCACTACAACAATCTCGGATTGATGAACTCCCGGTAAGAAACAAATGGCACACTCTAACCAAGTAATTCAGTCTAATTTAATAGAGGGACTCTTTCTAAAAGTGACTGTGATTAAAAGGGATCCAGCAAGGTACCAAAGCTTCCCACCCTCCCCCACCCACGGCTCACTAACAGAGCTGCCAAATGGGAATGAAGAGAAAGCAGATTCCAGAACCAAGAGAGAGTGCTGTAGAAGAGCAGCCTGGGGCATGTGACCCTAGCAGAGGGAGCCAGCCCCTGACAGCCTGGAGTCTGGTATAGAGTGAGCTGAGAGAGTTAATTACTGCATCAGCACATCTCGGCTCCATGCTACCTCCTGGTGATGACGTTTATTAATTAAGCTGCCAGAAGCCAGAGAGCAAGACAACCAGCTCTGATGTGGAGCACAAAGTCCATTTTCCTGGAGCAGCTGAGGCGGAGTGAAAAGCAGACCTGCCCGTGAGAGCGGAACAGTTACCACAAACACTGAGATAGATGCTAGCGTTATGCCCACTTTCCAGATGAGGAAATGGAGGTAGAGAGAGGTTACTATACATGTCAGGAGTTCTGGAGTGGGGTCTAAGCTAACAGATGAACTTGGGGCTTACCAACACATTGATGGTATTTAAAGTCATGGGTCTGGATAGGGCCTGGATAGGGTCACTTTGGGAGTATTAGTTGTCATGTGAGTTTTCCAGCAGAGATGAGAACAAATGTCTACTCACTACTCACTAGACTCAAGAAAGGATTCCACCAAAGTCTAACTTAGAGAAACAATGCATTTATTGGGTTACTCACAGGCGTGTGGGTGAGGGTTACTTACAGGAGCGTGGGCAATTCAAAGGCAGCCTTCTCACTGAAAAACCCACCAGCATAGGTACCAACTCACAAAAGCTGCATTCCTGGAGCCCATGCTCAACCTGCAGGCAGATCGACAGGCCAGGAAAGTCTTCTTGCCCTGGTAGTCTTTTCTACTCATATAACCGGGAGTTAGAGGGATCTTAGGAATCTTAAAGATTTCAGGAACTTCCTGAGACTTGGGAGTTGTTTGTTGGCTGAGTCTTAAGGACCCACCCTCCAAGATGGAAAGTTTCCAAATGGAGAAAATCTCTCTATAACACTGTGACAGAGAAGAGGGCCCAGGACTGAGCTCTAGGGGACTGAAGAGTTTACACATCAAAAGACAGGATCAAGCAAAGGAAGAGAGAGAGTGGTGAGAGGGTGAGAAAAGCGGAGTTCCCCAGGGAAAGGAGGAAACCAAGCCCCAGAGAGGAGTTCCTGAGAGAATGAGTAAAGCAGGGACTTAAGAAATGACTTGAGATTTTATCATGTCAGCACAGCTGTTGAACTCCACAAAGGAAGGCTTGGAAGAGTGTGAGGAGAAAGAAACTTGGCTGTATGTAGAAGGTGCAGGAGAAAATTCACTAGCGACCCAGCCTCAAACGGCTCCCAGCTGCACGCTGCTGACCTTTTCAACGCTGCAACACTCTGTGCTTTCTGCATGTAGACGCTTACAGTGCCGGTAAATTTAGATCTGGAAAGATTAGTGTTATTGTTCACCCATCAAATTAAACTTTTCTCAAGAACTGACTTCTCGGACTCTTCAGCCCCATCACACATTGTTTGAAGTCCCTCTACCCATTGACTCTGGAATGTGTTGGAGTACACTGAAGCACAGAGCTGGTTATCAGCATCCCCTAAATGTGAGGGGATAAAGTAACCCAACTCCAGAGACAGGGCACAGGGGTTAACAGTATGATACACTTTAGAACCACAAATAAAAACTTCCTGTCATAAGCACATGGATCTGACTTCAGTCTGCTTATGTGTTAGTTAATATTTAATATCCATCCCTGGCCTGATCACAGTTTGGGGAAACTAAGAATAGGAAAATGCTACGCAATCAGTTTGTTAATGACGCTGCCTTGTAGAGTCGGCCAGTCTGTGTAATGTCAACAGGTTTGACATTAGCCAACCTATGATGTAACAGTATAAAGCTGTGGGCAGACCTCAAAACATTTCCACACAGAAATGTCACATATTCATTTGACCTATCAAAAACTAATTAAGAATCTCCTATTATAAGACCCTATCTAGTCAGAGAAGCATAGGGTCTTTGAGAAACCCATCCACTTTATTATCTAATAAGTGTCCTACCTTCAACAGATTTTAAATTGGGCTACTGACTTTCACCCCCAGAAGCCCATCCTCTATCTCTTATTTACAATATTAATGGCAATGTCATCCTGTAGTTGCCCTCAGAGAAGCCTTAGAAATCACACACCATTCTATTTCTTTCATGCTTCATGTCCACTGTGCCATTGTCTTGAACTTGGAATATACAGGGAATCGAGCCACAGACACTTCTGGACTGCTACCGTCTCCTCTGGTCTGGATTACGTCAGTAGCTTCCTATCAGGGCTCCCACTGCAGCCTGTGTGTCTGCAGTCTCTGCCAACCAGCAGTGGCTTCCTTGACTGCTCTTTAGAGAGGACCCTGTGTCTGCAGGGCTATAGTCTGTCTCTAAGGAATAAACTTGGGGAGGAGGTCCATGGCCCCGGAAGTGGGGATTTTCTGGTCATAGCCTAGAAGTGATGACATAGATTCCACCCTTAAAGAAGGCAAGCAGGACCCTCTAAAGCTTGAAGCCCAGCACCAGGCTCCACTTGGCATAGCATATTCATTTCCTATTGCTGATGTAGCAAATTATGTCAAACTTGGTAATGTGCATAAAACAGCACACATTTTATAGAGATCGAAACTAGAAGCTGGAACTCAACTTCCCAGGGTCAGAAATCAGGATGGCAGCAAGCTGTGCTCCCACCAGTAGCTCTGCAGGAAGAATGTTCCCTAGCTTTTTCCAATGTTTGGGGCAGCATTCCTCAGCTCATGGCTCCTCCCTTATAGGGGCCACACAGCCTCCCTCCCTCTGCAGTTAAACCTCTTGTGTGTTTGTCTTGTGAAGACACTTGTGATTACGGAAGTCCTGGCTAGGAAATTGCCAACAGTGTTTCCATCCAAGGGTCACTTCTGCAAAGCCTTTGCCATCTAAGTAGCAGACAGAACCTTTGAGAGCAGTGCCAAGAAGGTTACAGTCTGAGATGCAGGAGCATGGAAGTCAGATGAAGAAGAGCAACCAAGGAGAGACGCGCAGCTGAGAGCTTGGAAAGAGGTTTAAGGAGCACGTGCTGAAGGGTGGTCAGACTGCTGAGAAAACAAGTGAGCCAAGGGCGTGGGGGGTGTCAAGTTAAAAACATGGTGTCCACAGGTGAACTGAGTGAGAGCAGATTCAAGGGACAGCAAGATGAGGTGTGAGACTGGGTGCAGCTAGGACGGATGCGCCAGGTTCTTCCACTGAATTTAGTTCTCCATCTCTCTGTCTCTGTCTGTCTGTCTGTCTGTCGTGGTGATATATTGTGTCCCCCATACATTATGTCTCTGTCTCCCTCTCCCTCTCTCCCTCTCCCTCTCTCCCTCTCTCCCTCTCCCTCTCCCTCTCCCCCTCCCCCCTCTCTGAAAGCCAAGAATCGAACACATCGTTCTACTGAGGAGGCAGCACTCCATAATTGAAAAAGACAAGGCAGCAGGAAAGATGCTCGATAGACAAGGCTTGATGAGGAAGGATGGGCTCCGGCTCCGAGACAGAGTGCAGGGAGTCGGTGGGGACACAGCTCCCCTGTTCTGCCGGGAGGCAAGGCGGGAATAATTGGTACTGAGAGCTCTAAGTGTAATAGGTGGTGGGAGGAAGTTCACAGAGTTCCTACCTGACAATCTCCATTTGTCTGAAGGAGGAGTGCCAGTCAAGAGATGATTACAAAAGGTCTCAAGAACCTGAGCTGATGAGTTTGGGAACAAAGCGGGGTACTCGGGTGAGGCTGTCATCACTTGATCCAAGTTTAAGATCATAGCAGGTGTTGGAGAGCAAGTACCATCCTCAGACACCGCTGATGGGGATGCAGAATGGGACGAACACTTTGGGAAATGATCGGGTGGTTTCTTAAGAGATGAAAGAGTCTCACACCACACAATCAAATTGTTCTGCTGATCTTTGTTGTAGAGAAATAAAGGAGTGTGTCCATATAAAGACATTCATGAGAATGTTCACAATGGCTGGGTTTGTAAGAGTAAAGAACTGGAAATTACTCAAATATGCATCAACAAGTGAGTAATAAATTGTGGTCCATCTATCCGACTGGATACTACTCGGAAGTGGAAAGGAATGAATTAGTGAGCTATGCAGTGTGTGGAATGAGTCTCCAAACACTTATACTGAGTGAAAGAAGCCAGACAGGAAGAGGATAAAAGGGTACAACTCTTCACATGCAGAATTCTTGACAATGTACGCAATAGAAATCATGTTACAGTTGGGATGGGGGGTGCAGCCATACAAAAATGTGGAAGAGACTGAAAGGGCTCAGGGGAATTTGGGGATGATGGATATTGTCATTATCTTAATTATGGTTGTTTCACTGGTGCAGATTGTGCCTTTGATGGTGGCACATGGCTGTAATCCCTCTAGTGCCTGTGTTTATGGGGCTGGGATACTAGGATTGCAAGTTCAAGGTCATCCTTGGATACAAAGCAGGTTCAAGGGCACTGTTAATTGCACAGTGAATCCGTCATTCACAAATCAGGGGCTTGGGCTGAAACTCAGCGGCAGAGCATTTACTTAATATATGCAATGCCCTGGCTCTGATCTGTAGCATTGCATAAAAATATAAACAAACCCATTCATTTCTGCATCAATTGCAGCTCAGTAAACCCATGCCAAAGTACTAAAAGTCAACAAAAGAACCACAGCACAATAGTATGTGCATGATAAAGTTTATTAGTCAGATGTGGTCCAGTCTCCTCAAATATATCCACCTGCTGGCCACTAAAGGATCAAGTGAATCGGAAGATGAAGATTGAGTTTAAGTTGCTCTAAGGGCCTTGCAGGGTGTAAAGGTCTTGTAGGGAGCATATGAATTAATAAGCATAATTTAAGCTGCAGTAACAAACAGCCCACAACTCTAGTGCCTCATGTATGTGGATTTCTAGTTTCTACAGTACTTTTTGCAATGTCTGGACACCTTTGATTACTGCACAGCAACGTAACTGTTCACTTTCTGGGTCCGTCCTCACCTTGAGGCCTTCTCTACAAACCACCAGGGCAAGAAAGGAGCTCTGGAGGGTGTCGTGCCAGTGACTGAACGCTTTGGCCATAATTTGCACTTCCATTCTCAACCAGCATGTAGAACTAGTCACATACACACACACATACACACACACACACACACACCCCCCTGACTACTAGGGTAATAATTAGGGTCTCAGAAAGAAAGGAATCGGAAGTGAAGGGTCTGATGTTTGACCACACCATTTTTGCCTTCCCTAAATCAAGGTGCGGACAGAGAGGAAAGTCTGGAGACCCAAAGTTTCAAATATTATTTAAGACTAAAGAGACTCTTGTAATACTTTAATAAAACTTATGTGATGTGGCTGTTTAGTCAGTTAAACAGTGTAAAAATGTAGGAAGAGTTCAAAAGAGGAGTCTGGTTTTCTAACTTTCGTCAACTGTTGTCCCTCATCATGGAGTGGCTGGGGGATTGGGAAGTTTGGCAGAAACGCCTGCCCACAGCAGTCCTCAGCCAGTGTGTGGCTAGGGTTTTGTGGCTATACTGAGTGAGGAGGGCTCTAATAACCGATACTGATCAGAGACTCTGGCAATATGTGAGTTCTATCATGAAGTACATCAAATCCCTTAGTGGTAGAGGAAGGGTCTGGTCAAGTCGCCATTAAAGACTGTTGGGGGAGGAAGGGAGTTTGCCATGACAGCGACCCGTGGCTTCAGCTTATAACTAGTGTAGAGCACATTTGGAAGCTGAGTGAAGCCATTTGAAGTGTGTGTGTGTGTGTGTGTGTGTGTGTGTGTGTGTGTGTGTGTGTGTGTGTGGTGTGTGTGTGGTGTGTGTGATATGTGTGAGTGTATGGGGTGTGTGTGTGCTGTGTGTGTGTTTTGTGTGTATGATGTGTGAGTGTGTGGGGTGTGTGTATACTGTGTGTGTGTTTTGTGTGTGTGTTGTGTGAGTGTGTAGGGTATATGTGTGGTGTGTGTGGTTTGTGTATGTGGGTATGTGTGGTGTGGGTGTAAATAAGTGTGAGTGTGTGTATGTGCGTGTGGTGTGGGTATGGGTGTGAATGAGTATATGTGTGTGTGTGGTGTGGGTATGGGTATGAATGAGTGTGTGTGAGTGTGTGGTGTGTGGGGGTGTGGGGGTGAATGAGTGTGTGTGTGTGAGTATGTGTATGTGTGTGTGATATGGGGTGGGGTGAATGAGTGTATGTGTGTGTGAGTGTGTGTGTATATATGTGTGGTGTGTGAGGGTGTGGGGGTGAATGAGTATATGTGTGTGTG
>CABHPR010133059.1:0-14449 GCA_902168415.1 Peromyscus melanophrys
AATTAGGATTCTGTCACATAAGTGTTAGACAATTTCTACTTAAACTGGTTTCCTATATCACGAGAGGCAAAAAGGTAATTATCAAAATTGATGTAAATGAAGCTTCCATTTTAGAAAATAGTTGAACCGATTACCCTCAAAGGATAGATAAGGACTGGAAAATCTTCACCAATTTATTCATCCACTCAGACTTTATTTCTAAAAGTAAGCAAGGATCATCCCATAAATATTTGTTCATTAGTTTATAAAATATGGCTAATTCAAAATGAAAAAGCATATTTGAAGCAGAAATCATTTATAGCTGATAGAGATCATTCTAATGTGTGAGGCTTTTCTGATATATAAGTAGATAAAGCCGACAATTTCTAATGCATTTTTGAGATAGATTCTATAAGAATAGCACACAGACAGTTCCAAAATTTGATCAGAGATTAGTTGAGTGTCCTGTTGCTCTTAATCCAACCAAACAAGTCAACTTGAACTGTCTATTCTAGAAGAGAATCATAATAAACATAAATAACTGTAGAGATATAATTTTATTCTATTACTAAAAGATTCAATGACGGTATGGGAAAATGAGGTAATGATTTTTCAGTGATATTAACGGTGGGAGGATCTGAGAGAGAAAGAGTCTGGTAACCTAAACTCTAGTTAAAAACAAAGCTAAGAGGAGATGGTTTAGTGGTTAAGAGTATGTACTGCTCTTCCAGAGGACCCATTCCCCACACCCAAGTCTGGTGGCTCACATACACCTGTGACTTGAGCTCCAAGGATGTCCGATGCTCTCTTCTGGTCTCTGTAGGCACTTGCACTCACATGCACACATACATATACTTCACACAAATAATTAAAAAGTAAAATGTTTAAAAATAAAAATAAATCAGAGACTAAACTGACTAAAATTTAAAAAAAAATTCTTACAGCCAAATGATTACAAATCCCATGTTAAAAACTCTCAGAAATGTGATTCTCTTCCCTCTAGGGTATTTTAGGTGACAGATACATGGAATTATAATTTAAATGACTCACTGCAGTGAAATGAATGTGAGATATAGCCAAGCTAAAAGAGTTTGTAGAATCTTAGCAACCAGGGACCCTCACAAGGTCTTCAGCAGACAATGGAAAAAGTGGTTACTGCATCACAATCCATAGAAACATTCCAAATACTCTGGCATTATGTGATTTATTTTAAGATATTTTCCATGAGTATTTTTTATGTATTTTTTTCCATTTTACATACCACTGTTCCCTCTCCCTCCTCTTCTTGAATTTCCCCCCACCTCCCTCCATCCCACCTCCATTCACTCCTCATAGGGGGTAAGGCCTCCCTTGGGTAGTCAACACCAGCTGGCATATCAAATTGGGGCAGGACTAAGCCCTTTCCCCCTGCATCAAGGCTGAGTAAGACATCCCACCATAGGGAATGGGCTCTAAAAAGCCAGTTCATGTTCCCCGGGATAGGTCCTGGTCCCATTGCCAGGGCCCAAACACAGATCAAGCCACATAACTGTCACCCACATTCAGAGGGCCTAGTTCGGTCGCATGCAAGGTCCCCAGCTGTCAGTCCAGAGTCTGTGAGCGCCCATTATCTGGGGTCAGCTGTCTTCCACGAGTATTTTTGAGTCTACCCAGGTATCTCCATCATTTAATTAATTGATTCATCAGATATGTTTGAGTTATTATGTGTCAGGTCTATGAGCACAAATGGAGTACATCAAATAGACAATCTACAGAGGTCAAGTAGAAATAACATTTTTCTGGTGAAATGAACTGTGGTCAGGATTAGGTTGAGCAGCAGGGATAAGGAGGGTGAAGCAGTCCAGTGAGAATTCTTGGAAGCTAATACAAATGGATACATATCTATCATCCCACTCAAGTCCAAGTGGATGAAAGACCTCAAGATGAAACCAGATGCATTGAACAGAACGTAGAAGAAGATGGGGAAAAACCTTGAACTCATTGGCACAGTACACAAGTGTCTGAACAGAACACTGATAGCACAGGCAAGAAGTTTCGTAAGAAGCTTCTGCAAGGCAAAGGACACCGCCATTAGGACACAACAGCTGCCTTCAGAATGGGAAAAGACTTTCACCAACTTCACATCTGGCAGAGGGCCAATATCCAAAATATATAAAGGACTCAATAAATTAGACATCCAAACACCAAATTATCCAATGAAAAAATGAGGACAGATCTAAACAGAAAATTCTCAACAAAGAAATCTCAAATGACTGAGAAACAAAGAAATGCTCACCATCATTAGCCATCAGGGAAATGCAAATCAAAACAGCTCTGAGATTCAATCTTACACCTGTCATAAGGGCTAAGATCAAAACACAAGTGACAGCTCATGATGACGAGGTTGTGGAGCAAAGGGAACACTCCTCCATTGCTGGTGGGAATGCAAACTCCTACAGCTACTATGAAAACCAATATGGAAGTTCCTCAGAAAACTGGGAATTGATTTACCTCAAAACCCAGCTATACCACTCTTGGTCATATACCCAAAGGTCACTCGGTCCTACTACAAGGATACTTGCTGAACTATGTTCATAGAAGCTTTATTCACAATAGTCAAAACCTAGAAACAACCTAGATGTTCCTCAACTGAAGAGTGGATGAAGAAACTGTGCTACATTTACACATTAACTCAGCTGTTAAAAACAATGGCATCATAAAATTTGCAGGCAAATGGATGGAAGTAGAAAAATCATCCTGAGGGAGATAACCAGGCCAAGAATGAAAAACAGTGTGCTACTCATAAGTAGACATTAGCTGTTAAGTATAGGACAATAATGCTATAATCCACAGATTCAGAGAGGCTAAGTAACAAAGGGGTCTCAAGAGGACATATGGATCTTCCTGGGAAGGGGAAATATTTTGTGGGTGGACTGGGGCAGGTGGGTATGAGAACAGGAGGGATTGTGAAGTGGGTGGGAGGAACGTAGTGAAAGAATACTGGGAGAGAGGACCACAATTAGGGTCCATGTGGGGGTTGCTGTAGATTCCTAGTGCATTGGGAACTCCTAGAATCTATGAGAGTAACCCTAGCAAAGTCTCTTAGGAATGGGGGATAAGGAGCCTGAACTGGTCACCTTCTAAAACCAGGCTAGGCTCCTAGCAGTGGGACTGGGACATCAACCCAGCCACAAAACCTTTGACCTGTAGTCTGTCCTGCCTGCAAGATGTGCTGGAGTAATGCTGATACAGAACTTGTAGGAGTGTCCATCCAATAACTGGTCCAACTTGAAGCCCACACCGTGAGAGGGAGCCTATGCCTGGCACTGCATGGATGTCCAGGAATAAGAGACAGGACAGCCCAGAGACCCAGGATAGAGACAAGCATGACTGGCAAAAACAAACAAACAAACAAATAAACAACCCACAGAAAAAAACAAAAATAAAAAACAGTCAATGAAATGATTCCTAATATTCAGCTAGACTCATAGACTGATGCCTAGCCCATCAGAGGGAGGTCATCAGGCCACTGATAAGAGCAGATGCAGAAGCCCACAACCAAACACTAGGCAGAGCCAGGGGAATTCCACAATAGAGGGGAGGAAGAGTTGTGGGAGTCAGAGAGGTCAAGGATACCATGAAAGCATGACCCACAGAATCAACTAAGTAGGATTCACAGGGGCTCACAATGACTGACCCAACAATCAGGGCATGGGTCTGACCTAGACCCTCTGTATGTATGTTATGGTTGTGTAGCTTGGTCTTATGGGATTCCTAACTGTGAGCAGGGGATGTCTCTGACTCTTTTGCCTGGTCTTGGGACCCTTTTCCTTTTACTGGGTTGCCTTGTCCAGCCTTGATATGAGAGTTCGTTTCTAGTCTTATTGTATCTTGTTAGGCCATGTTTGGTGGGTATCCCTGGGAGGACTATTTTTTTTTTCAGGGGAAATGGAGGAGGAGCACATCTGGGGGAGAGGAGAGGGGAGGGGAGGAAGGAGGGGAAACTACAGTTGGAATGTAATGTATGAGAGAAGAATAAAAGAAAAAAGAAAGTGAGATAACTAAGCACTTGAAAGTGGTAGGTATCTAAATCTTTCAGGACAGAAGACATAATTTAACAGTGTGTACCAAATTCCTAGACTTCACTGAAACATGGGTGTTCAGTGTGCAACAGGTGAAGCAGGCAGACACCAGAGACAATGATCCATTCCTTTGTGTGTGTGTGTGTGTGTGTGTGTGTGTGTGTGTGTGTGTATGTGTGTGTGTAACAATTGTTCCAGTTTTTAAAAATATTATATCGTGTTAAGAAATATTTTTTAAATTTCCAAGTTATAATCACTGATTACTGTCAACTATCTATAGCTAAAGAATTAAATGGGACAATGGTAGTTACCCATATTAAAGGTCCATGGCTGCCAGGCTAAACTAAACTGCTAGGTAATAGCAGTGCTCACAGCATTCTCCCTTTTCTGCTATGATAAGTTGTTTAGAGAACTTTCCAGAAGGTTTTCAAAATCCTCGTATGGACCGTTTCCCAGAAGTCAGTCAGTGGGTACTTTACTCATATGTTACCCCTTGTTCCTCAGGACAATGATGACATGAAGAGCAATGGCTCATGGGAATATTAGTGTGTCTTACTGTTAAGGATGTGAGAGTGGGCCATGTTTCTTGTCTTATGTAGAAGAAATGCACTGAAAGTAACTTCTTATTCCTTTGGGTTATTACAGGAAGATGCCTCCCCACCCCGTTTCTTTGAAGAGAGGACAGTGATCACTTCAAAGTTATACTGTAAGTAAGAGGCTCCTTATTGAAGAATAATGATTTGTCCTATATTGATAATAGTAAGAAGTAGAGTCTACTAAATAAATATAATCTCTCAAGTAAGTAGGAGCTATCGAATAAGGTAATGAAGTCCATTGTTAAACAATGTTCTACAGTCTCTGTTTTATAGGTACTGATGGTGAAATACAGTAGTATTTTATCTCTTTCATTGACTGGCATGTTTGGTTGTGGAATAGAAACAATCACTAGTTATCTTAATCAAGGGAAATTTCTCTTCTCATTTAATCACAGGTAATTTCTGATAAAACAAAATTATTTTGTTATGTACAAAGTGTGGAAACTGAAGCTGCAAATTAGTTTGAGCATACTATTCTGGAGATGAATGTTTTGTGCTAATTGAAAATAAAAATTTAAGAGAATGTTATTTTATTTCTTTGAAATTTATTTTTCTCTTGTGAAATTGTGGAATGACTATAGTTTAAAAAAATGGATACTTAAAAATTTCTCCTAACTTGATAAAATAGTTTCTCTTAGAGAAAGTATATACAACTTGATGATAAGTTGATTTAATGTTTCATTTGTACTAGTTATGTGACTTATTACTGTCTTCAATGCTAATACATCTTTCAATAAGAGAGAAATATTTTCCATTTTATAATTATCATTAACATGTGGAGCATAGCCATTGATTTTTATTCTGCAATGTTCAGGGGATTTTTAAAACTGAATTATTGAACTGCATTTTCACACGTGGTTGAAAATTTTGTTAACTGCATGCCAGAGTTATGGTGTACATATACATATGAGGCACCAAGAAAGCTGGGACTAAAGGTAAAGCAAAGCCTCTCTGGGCTAGACAGTGCTGTTGTGTGAAAGAAGGAGACCTTTATCAAACCGCATCACAGAATCCCATTACTCTAACTGTGTCTGGATCAATGTTTCAGCAACTTCAGTGTTTCATCATGTGTGAAGTTTTCAGCATTCATGTTAATCCTTTTAGATGTATAAATGCTTTTGCTTTCTCAGAGGAATTGTGATCATGTTTTTGGACTTATTTCATCTCCTAGTCCTCCACACTAGTGACATATACGAAAAGTGCCGTATGGTAAAGTGCAAAAGGAGGAGGGGATCGATTCCGTAATTATTATGTAGGACGAATGCTTCTACTTTGTTAATATCTTCAATTATGTTCTAGTTTTCCATGCATCTCATTTGTAGATTTATAATGTTACCAGTTGCAGCTTGAAGCTGTGTTGAACGTCTCAGTGAACAGTCTTTTCTAACTGATCCTTTTTATCCCCAGGTGGAATTCTAGTAACAGCTTGTAAAATATTGGCAAAGGATAACCTTTTAGTACAGTTCTACATTTAAGATGAGTACATTACTAAGTCATTAAATAACAGTATTAAATATTGCATTAGGTATGCAGGCAGTACTATAACTTTGAAATACTGGTTTAATATACTTATAAAAAGTAAAAACATTGCTCATCTCTATCCTTACCTGGGAGCCAGATCCAGCCTCTCTACATATGTGCAATTTTAGAAAATGCCATGTAAGATTTTCACCTTGAATTGAGTGGATGCCATGGATCCATGGATTTTATTCTTGTTTTTACTAAGTAGACAAAATCCTTCTAAAATTAGCAGACTAGGGTAGCATCTAATGTTTTATTATTGATTCATCTGTGTGTTCTTTTCACATTATTTCCCCCAACTTGTAACAGATTTTCTTGTAATTGTGGCTTACAACCTTCAGGGGAAATTTCTTACTCTTACTTGGACACACAGAGAGGAGAACTGTAACAATATCAGATAACTCAGTGTATTGTAGAAGTTTGTAACCCAACATAATGTAGTTGGATTCTGATGTGGGGTAGAAAGCTAAAGCATTGTTTTGGATTCTAGATTAAGAAAATCTGTAGTGAGTAATTCTCTTTCTAAAACTCTGTCTCCAGCCTGGTTCCTCTATGCTCAAAATAACTTCTCTAGTATCAAGGGAATGGGGGAGCTTTAAAAAGCTTCTTAAATATGTGCATTAGAGAAATGGATATACCTGAGTCTAGAAGTGGAGAAATGTAAAGAATGATACATTATTTTATAATAAAATTACATTTCTGAGAGTCCAAATAAAGGGACAAACTGGCCATGGGCTGAAACTTCCCAAAATGTGAGTTAAAATTGACCATTCCTATTTATAACCTGTGCTTGGTGGTTTGATGTCGTCATGGAAATCTGACTAGCATATAGTTACTTGAGTGTTGAAACAGAAATGTACATTATAAAGCTCCACAATCGTTCTCTGCATTCCCTGGCAACTTCCTGGGCTCACTCATTTGCTTTGTCTTCTGAAAGAGTGCTCTCACTCAGTTTGGGTTGGAAAAAAAATTTTCTGAGCCTTCATATGTTTACCACAAAAATTAATATCTGTTTGATCATCATTCAAGGTTCAAATTGATTTTTCATTAAGTACCTTAAAATTATTACTTGATATAATTTTTCCTAAATATCAGATGTGTCTGCAGAGAATCTTAATGTCAGCCTGAGTCTAACTACTATACAGACCAATAACTTAGGCTTTTCTGGGAATGTTTATTCCATTTTAATTTTGTTAAGTGTATGCCATCTTTTCTATGCATGAAATGGTTACCAGTCTGTGAGCGATTTCATCCTAAAGTCTTTAACCTTTTCTAATAGTTGATCCTTTGGTCCCTTTTGTTGAATGTCTGTACCGATGTATGCTGGGAAACCTCTGTATGTTTCTTTCTGTTTCTTTTTGTTCTTTCAGAACTCTGATCGTGTGCATATTTCCTATACCTGTACATTGATTTCTTTCTGTTTCTGTCCTGTCCTATACTTTATTTTCATTTCATTTGCCTTTTATTTTGCTTTTGTGATCTTGGCAAATTGATCATTGTGTTCATCAAATTTCTTTCTATTATGTCATGTCTCTTTGTTCTTGCTTTCAATTGTGACATGTGTAACTCCTATTTGACATCTTTCTTTTCCTGTTTTAGTTTATGAATGTCTATGATTATCATTTTGAGAATTTTTATTATTTAGTACTAAATGCATTTATCCATTGATTCCAAAAATCTTTTTTGCATAGTGTTATCTATAAAGCAGTACAATCCCTTTAAAAATTAGAGATTCCATATCATCCAGCAACTCCACTTCTGGGTAAAAATACTGGTCCAACTTGAGGCCTATGCCATAAGAGGAAGCCCACACCATATCTATCACTGCCTGGATGGCCAGCAACCAAAGACTGGATAGCCCTGAGACCCAGGATAGAACCAAACATGACTGAAAAAAAAAAGTAAATAAAATGATCCCTAATGATATTCTGCTATACTCACAGTTGGGTGCCTAGCCCAATCATCATCAGAGAGGCTTCACCTAGGAACCAATGGGAGCAGATGCAAAGTTCCTCAGCCAAACCTTAGACTGAGCTCAGGAAATCCCAATGAAGACAGGGAGGAAGGATTATGGGAGCCAGAGGGGTAGAGGACACAAGGAAAACATGGCCCATGAGATCTACTAAGCAAGGCTCACAGGGGCTCACAAAGACTCAAGAGACCATCATGGACCCTGTGTGGGTCTGAGCTAGTTCCTCTGTGTTGCATGAATCTTAATAGTTCTTATTAATAAAATCAAACCCAGAGCCAGGTATTGGGGTGAATGCTGGATGATCAGAGAAACAGAACAAGCCACAGCCACCTCACCTCACCAGTTCCTCAGCTGATCCTGTTTCCTCAGTTTGGAAGCCTCTGAGTCCTTATCTAAATGGATCTCAGCTGAACTGCTTATCGAAAGCCTGAAAGCTTAACCAGCCTAGTTCCTGGTCCTCACACCTTATATACCTTTCTGCTTCCTGCCATCACTTCCTGGGATTAAAGGCGTGAGTCACCATGCCTGGCTCTTTCCAGTGTGGCTTTAAACTCACAGAAATCCGGATGGATCTCTGCCTCCCAAGTGATAGGATTAAAGGCATGTGTGCCAGCATTTTCTGGCCTCTATATCTAATGGCTGTTCTGTTCTCTGACCCCAGATAAGTTTATTAGGGTGCACAATATTTTGGGGAACACAATATCATCACATTTCCCCTTTTTTGTCTAAAATTAAAAAAGCCTATAACTAATACAAGAAAAATTATATCCAATAAGTACAATAACTATATACAATATACACAAGCAATAAATACTTAAACAATGTCTAGTCCATTTGCATTTGACAAATTCAGAGAAAATAATTCCATTATTTATCCTATTTTTGTAAGTCCAAAATGTACCTGATTCACTTTCTATCCTAACTTATATTACTAACAGAACTATCATAATTTCTTTCAAATTTATACACTGACACCTCTTTAGTGAGTTTCTTTTCTAAAAATATCTAGTTCATTAACATTTGACAGATTCAGACAAAAAACTCCATTAATACATATTAACAACGTCCAGTCCAGTAACATTTGATAAACTCAGACAAAAAATTTTCATTACTTAGCCTATTAAACAAGTAGTTTATTTTAAAAAGTAGATTCAGTAATTGACCTTTTTATCTTATCATATCCATATTCTCTTTTTCTTTTCATAATACATTCAATAATCTACCTTTTGTCATTTTTATATCTTCCCCTTTTTCTTTTTAGAGTAGATTCAATGATCTACCCATTTATCCTATTATTCCTTTATCTTTTTTTTCTCAGAGTAGACTCAATGATCTACCTCATATCTATATTCTCTTCTTTTTCTTTTTTTTTTAGACAAAAACTCTGAATCTAATCTCTTTGTTCAGCTTTTTTCCTGACCATTAACAATTAACAACTTGTAACCAACCATCATAAATAATGGCAATATCCATAACTCATCAAACAACCAAAAACCTCCCATCTCACCTCTTGGGAATGTGGGCTTTGTTTTCTTAAAATTACTTCCTGCTTTCTGGGGGTGAAGACATCTTTAGGGGATCCTGAAAAGAAAATTTTTGGGTTAATTGTCAAGTCCTGTATCATTTGTCCAGTCACTGCATAATGAGAAAGTGCAGGGCTTGTTTCAAGTCCTTGTTCAAGTAGTCTGTCAGGCTGGATCATCTCAGCTAGCCATCTCAAAATTGTCCTGAGCAGTTTGTGGTCCAAAGCCGATCTTTCCGTGGTGTTAATCAGCTTAATGGCTTTACCATAGTCCATGTGGAATCCTCTTTGTGGCATCCTGTCATCCTTTAGACAATTTCAAAGTTGCTGTTAGGCGTGGTTAGAATTTTACTTATTTATTTATTTATTTATTTATTTATTTATTTATTTATTTATTGCACCTCCTCTGTGGTTTGGAGCAATCACAGTCTGATGAACGTCTGTCTTTCAGAACCATGAACGTTCTTCCCTAGAAGAGAAAATCTTCACAGCAATTTCTCCCCACCATTTGTCTTGCCAAACTTTTCCAAACTGACCTTTGTCGATGCTTTCTTGTAACACGATGGTCCTGGCAATTCTTCTCTGAACAAGCAGCGGTAAACCCTTTGTCCCACATAGTAGCATCACCGAAGTCACCAATATGATGAGAAGCAGCCAGCAACTTGGAGCAGCAGCCTCTGCCTCCATGGTCCCACCAGCACCGTTTGTGCCTTGGCCGAAGCTTCTCCTTAGCAAGCCTCCTAGGCTGGCCTCAAACTTGGGATCCCCCTGCCTCTGCCTCTGCCTCTTTCAGCAAATCTTACCAGCGTGCATCACCACAACTGGCAGTATGTAGCTCGGGACTGAGCTGGAGCCTGCAAGGCTCCAGGCAAGTAGCTTTTTCTCGAATTCCTACCAAACGTTGGGAGCCAGATGTAACATGAATCTTAATAGTTCTTATTAATAAAATCAAACCCGGGGCCAGGTACTGGGGTGAATGCTGGATGATCAGAGAAACAGAACAAGCCACAGCCACCTCACCTCGCCAGTTCCCCTCTGCATGTATGTTATGTTTCAATAACTTGGTATTCTTATGGGACTCCTAACAGTGGGAGTTGGGTGTATCTCTGACACTTTTGCCTGCTCTTAGGACTCTTTCCCTCCTACTGGGTTGTGTTGTCCAGCCTTGGTATGAGGGTTGTGCCTAGTCTTATTATTTTTCTTTCTTTTTATTTATTCCATGAATTTTTTACATCATGTGTCTTGGTCCCATTCATTTCCCCATCACTTTGCATCCACCCTCTGCCCCTGCACACCCCTCCCCAAAATAAAACAAAATTTAAGAGAAAAAAGGGGACAAATTAAAAATCTTGAATGGAAGCTGTAGTGTGACACAGTGCGTCATGCAGTAATCACCTTTGTCCATGTATCTTTACTTGTAAGTGGTCATTGCAAAGAGTCATTGGTCTGTTGTGAGACCTCTGGTTTCTACTACACTGTCAATGCTGGGCCCTCAGTAGGACCCTTCTTGGATATCCTGTTGTTGCCCTGTCTTATAGAGATCCTGCAGCTTTGGGTCTTTGGATCAGGTCCCTTCACATACTCCAGCAGATCATCGATGGGGTGGATGTTGGGGCGGGCCAAGTCATAACCCTGGTTCTGGGCCTGGGCAGCGATAGGGTTGGTCTGCCTACCAGTTCTCCCCTGTCCTCACCATCAGGGTGAATTCTCCAGCATTGCCCTGGCTAATTCACCTCTTGCAGCAATGAGTGAAGGGTGGAACAGGTTCTCCTGCTTTCATGCCCTCAGGGTCAGCTCTTCCACACCTATACCTTTAGGGCCAGCTCTATTTTGTTGCTCAGGTGAGTTACAGGGGCCACTCTTCCTAGTGCTGCAGCTGGTGAGTGGTAGGAACAGCCCCTCCCCCCAACCCCTGCTTTTGTGACCCCAGGGCCAACTCCTCCACTTATCTCAGCTATTGATGGGTGGGAAGTGGGGGGAGGGCATCTCTCCTTCCCCCATGCAACCACATGTCTGAGGAGTAGTGGGGACATCTCTCCTTTGCTTATAATCTACGGGCTGGGTCACCCTCACCTCCAACCACCAGGCAGCTCTGCTGTGCTGCCTAGGTGAGGGATGGGGATCATTTCCTGAGTGCTGCAGCTAGTTAGGAGAAAGGTCAACTCTTTTGTCTGTTGCAGTCTGTAAGGGGTGAGGGGTAAGAGGGGCATTTCTCACCCTCTCACAGGGCCACATGACAGAAGAGTAGTGGGGACAGCTCTGGCATGTGCTGCGGGATGTTCTGTATGCTGTGAATGTGTTGCTCTGATTGGTTGATAAATAAAACACTGATTGGCCAGTAGCCAGGCAGGAAGTATAGGTGGGACAAAGAGGCAAGGAGAATTCTGGGAAGAGGAAGGCTGAGTGAGGAGACGCCAGCCTGCCGTCCAGGAAGCAGCATGTAATGGCACAAGGTAAAGCCACAGACTATGTGGTGACATATAGATTAACAGAAATAGGCTGAGTTTAAGTATAAAGGCTAGTCCATAGTAAGCCTGAGCTAATGTCCAAGCAGTTTTAATTAATATAAGCCTCTGTGTGTTTTATTTGGGTCTGAGCGGCTGAGAACCAGGTGGGACAGAGAAAACATCAGCTACAGGCATGCTTAAAATATCAGGGCTGGCTCACCCACACCTCCGCCAACAAGGTTGGCTCTATTGTGTTTCCCAGGTGAGATGCAGGACCTGTTCTCCCAAGTGTTGAAGCCAGTGGGGGCCACGTACAGATCTCCCGCTCTTTTGAGCTCAGGGCCAGCCCAGTCTTATTGTAACTTGTGATGCTGTCTTTGGTTAATATCCCTTGGAGGCCTGCTCTTTTCTGAAGGGAAATGGATGAGAAGTGGATCTGGGGAGAGGGGAGGTGTGGGGGGACCTGGGAGGTGTGGAGGGAGGGAAAACTGTGGTGGGGTTGTAATGTATGAGAGAAGAATAAGTAAAAAAATAATAAAATATAGAAAATCTCTTCAATATGGTAAAAAAGAAAAGAAACTAAATTATATTTATTCTTCAATTCATTGTGTATCACTATTGAAATAGCCTAACTGCATTAGCAAATGAGTAAAAACCTTCTAACTGTATATATGTATATGCCACATATATTTCCCTTGTGTATATAGTATAATTGTATATTAATATTTTAATTACAATATAAATACACACGAGAAAATGGTATTTAGGATTTCAGAAGAGGAAATATTGCCATTTCAACAAAGAGGCTGAACCTGAAAGCCATTCCTTAAAATCAAAACAAAATAGGTCAATCACAGAAAGACAAATATTGCATTATCTAGTAGATATGTGAGATGGTTAAAAACCATCAAACTTGTAAATACAGAAAATAAAATGGTGGTTACCAGGGTGGAAGGGATTAGGAAATTTCAGAAAAAGATAGTTATCTTTAGTATATTGGAATTACTTAACCCTTAAGTTGATATCTTAAAGTAAGAACTACTCTACATGTTTACGTGCCATTGGGGAGAATACAAATACCTTATCCTAGATACTACCGTGCATTCCAAAGTTCAGGTTTGTGGAGAAGGCCCAGAAGAAAGCTGTCTAGAAATAAATAAATACAACCATTTAGTGATTCAGATTATCTTTACTCAGCACCAAATGGGCTAGAGAAGAGCAGGTTCCCTAATAGCTTTCTGATCCTCACCCAACGGGTAGTGTTAGAGAGACAGCTTTGTTGAAGGATGTGCCAGAAGTTGGTTATGCAGCTTGTCACTGCTAGAGGGGTTTGGCCACTGTGTCAGATGCAAAGCTCTTGCCCACTGTGGTGTCATTGCCCAAGGTCAGGCAAGAGAAGAATTTCAAAGCCCCACTTCTAGTGTGTCCTCTCCTCACTTAGCTCTCCTACCACACTCACTCTTTGTGACTTTCATTCTACTACATGATATCATTTTTCTTCCCCATTCAGTATGTTGTGAGGATCTCAGCAGCTGTTATTGCCTTCTTACTCTAAATTTTGCTCTGATTTTCTGACATTTAATTATCAATCATTATGTATCAAAATAACAAAGGGCAAAGTAATCTGCACTAAATTTATTTTACATATAATACAAAAATAAGCATGAATTCATCATTATCTGATTGGGATGAATGCTTATTTCCTCCTCCTTCTTTTCTTTGTTTTTTTTTCCCCCAGAGTAGTATCTGCTAAGCAGTGTGATATTATGCATATTTATTACAAAGATTAAGAAGTCTTGGCTGGGCAGTGGTGGCACAGGCCTTTAATTCCAGCACTTGGGAGGCAGAGGCAGGCAGATCTCTATGATTTTTGAGGCCAGCCTGGTCTACACAGTGAGTTCCAGGACAGCCAGGGCTGCTACATAGAAAATCTATGTTTGTTTGTCTTTAAAACAAACAAACAAACAAAACCCCACAAAATAAAAGATTGAGGGAGACAGAGAGAGAGGGGGGATCTGGAGAATTAGAACAGTACTTTTCAATACAATTTTAAAATTATAAAAGAGTTGTAAGGAGATAAAAACAAGGACAGAGACAGGTGAGGACTGGGAGTGGTCATGAAGAACCTCATTTTGAGTTTGCAAATGGTCAAAATGAAAATAGGTGGTCTCTGAAAAAATTACAGGAAGAAATAATATGTTTATAAAAAAATAAAAAAGGAATATGTTTATACTACAGAAATAAAGGAAACGTCTTACTTCTATAGCTTTCTCTCTTTCACTGTTTTCCTTCCTTCCTTCCTTCCTTCCTTCCTTCCTTCCTTCCTTCCTTCCTTCCTTCCTTCCTTCCTT
>CABHPR010133060.1:0-31445 GCA_902168415.1 Peromyscus melanophrys
AAAAAAAAAAAAAAGACACAACAAAAGCAGTGCCCTTCTTACCCATTCAGTCACGTGTACATTCACTATGTTGATACTATCCCTCCTTTGTCAACAGTGAATCATGTAACCAAAACCTCCCCCCAAAGCTATAGCTACACTAAAGATTCTACAAGGCTGATTGACTATCAGTACTTCATGATTATAGACTTGGAATGTTGGCACATCAAGAACCAAATTATGCTGAGCTAACTTTAGTCCCCATAACAGCTATTCATCACCGACCTCTATGATTGACCTGACATTCTTTCAACTATTAAGAAAAACCTACAGGCTATATTAATAGATTACTAGCTTTTATCAACTCAAAAGCTACGAATGTCATCAGAGAATGTCTAAAAACACAATCCAAGTTTTCCTTGCATATTAATCACTTTTTCATTGCTGTGACAAAATGCTGAAGCAGATGAAGGAAGGAAGGGTCTAGATTGGCTTCCAATTCAAGGGATAGTTAGTCCTTTATGGTGGGGAAGTTATAAAGGCAGGAGTATGAGGCAGTTGGTCATATTGCATCCACAGTCTGCAAGCAGAGAGGGGTAAATGCTGATCTGCAGCTCACTTCCTCCTTTTCATTCAGTCTAGGATCCTACCCTGAGGATTGTATTTCAGCTGAGTCTTCCCACCTCAATTAACTTAATCTAGAAACTACGTCACAGATATGCTATTGTGCGGAGTTTCCTCCAATGGAAGCATTCCCTCCTGGAGGTAGCAGGGGAAGGTCATGAAACTCAGGAAACCTTTCAAGTCCTGGAGAGCTAAAACTTAAAATACTCCCAAAGTCTTTCCCATGGTAATAGAAGTGTAGACAACTGCTAGACAAGGAGACTCACCCACCAGCCCAGCTACCTGGAAGAGATGACTAGTGAAACTGCCTGAAAGTCATACAGAGAACTCAAGGGTTGAAACGTCTTTGAGTTGTCATTGAGGCTGGAGTGGACTTTTGGGTGCTGTAGCTGTCTTTGAGTCTTCCATGCTCCTGTAAACAAACCCACACCTACCTTATGATAACACCAATGTGTTTGGAAAATGCCTTGATTTATGACTTTCATTTTGTTCTGGTACTAAAAAGTTCATTGGTGCTGTGGAATATTCCTTTAGACGGTGTGAATATATATTGTTGTGATTGGTTTAATAAAGAAGTCAATAACTGGGAGGAAGAGATTGAGCAGGAGAGCCAGACTAGGAGAATGCTAGGAGAAAGAAGAGCGGCATCTGGAGTTGCCAGGCAGACACAGAGGGAGCAGGAGATGAACGTGCTATGTTAATAAAGGTACCACCACATGGCAGAGCATAAATAAGGAAAATGGGCTAACTTAAAATGTAAGAGCTAGTTAGTAAGAAGCCAGAGCTATTGACCAAGTATTTATAATTAATATTAAGTCTCTGAGTCAGTTATTTGGGAGCAGGTGGTTGGAATGGGAAAACTTCTGCCCACACAATGGAACTTATTATATAGGGTAATACGAATTAACCTGTGCTTTGAGGTCATGATCATTCATATTTAACTCATATTTAACTCAGAACAAATTGAATCTTACAACTTTTGAAGTGAAAGCTGTGTTTTTATATCACTATTCACCAACACTCACTAGAGAGTAAATGATTTCACACTTTTAAGGAAATAAAAACTACCCCACATCTGGAGGAAGACTGAAATCATAATGTAGAAATCCAGTTTTACTAAAACAGACTGCATTAAAAAAATCTAAAGGCTTAGGAACCGACTTAAGAGGTCTGTGACTGGCAAAATTTAAAAAAAATAATAATGTTAATAACTAATTAAGACAAGTTAAAGAGGTAAAAAGCCAAAAGAACAGAACAATGCTCAAACAAATAAACAATAATGTGAATAAAACAAAACATAGTGACACAAATCTAAGGGCTAAAATAGGTAAAACTCAAACTAGAATTTCCTTCAAGAAGTGAATTCCAATGCTGCTAGGAGCTGGAATTTCACAAGGTGTCCACTTCTAAAGTGAGGGCATTCACTGAAGCAATGAAACCCTGAAAACTGGAATGGGAACATACAGAAGAATCTTGAGAAAGCTGGTGCCATTGAATCTCTCTATCCTTATTATTCTTCTTTGCCCACAGAAGCAGCATCTCACAACTGCCTCACCTCATACCCCCGTGGAGCCCAGGATGGCTCCTAGCCACTCACTAGGTAAACTCAAGGTAGGCACAGATATCAAAGAGGACTGAGGGTCAAACAACCATGACAGTTTGACTCACACACTGCCATGCCATTGGCTACTTGTCATGTGTGCTAGAAGTAAACCACATTCCAGATATATAAGATTTATTCTGACACAAACTAGCCATGATGTTAGCTGCAGAGGCCTTCCTGGTTTCAATCTACTGTGCCCAAGAGACAACTGCATTGTATGAAAAATGGCTAGAAGCAGACAGTGTCCATGGATATGAGAAAAAGTTGCAAAGTGGACATTACCCCCAAATATATTACTTTCCATAAGCCTAAACTAGTAAAAGGATGATTCCCAAAGTTTAGGCTCTGCTCTTTAGACAGCAAAACCCTTAACATTGAAAGACTCTCTGGTTTATCTTTTAGTACAGTAAGAATATAAAAACAAGTGTCTCAATAGCTGAATGTAACTCAGAAGACCAGATCATGGAGGCAGGAACTCAAATGCCTGTCTAGCCAGTTCACAGCATTAAGTTGATAGCACAATACGATCTAGCAAGAAAAACTAGTAATTAAGAGTATTTGAAGCCTGTAGGTGACAGACAATATTGTCACTGATGTGTTTTTCTTATGTTCACATAAACAATAGTTATACCTACTGTAGAGTTGTATTAGTATAATTGCCTCAAACTTATTAAACTCCCTAAAGGTAACTGAAGGAAACTTCTTTCTCTTAGTTCATTCCTTTATGACACATGAGATATAGCAAAAACACAGCATCTAGCTTGAAATGTGCTTGGCTGTGAGGCCTAGTCCATACATGTAGGCATTACTTTATTCTGAATACTTTTATAACTGGAAAAACTTCCTTGATCAAAGAAGACATGATGTCCATGAAAAATATCTGAAATAAATTAAACCAGGCTTCCAGATAGTGCATTATTTTACACTTTAATCATCTCACTTAATTACATAATTGATAAAATAAACATTTGAAAAACTTAATGCCCAGAAACTCTTTATTTAATATAATACATATTTTGTATTTTCAAAAATGAATGTAATTTACTTTTATTACAGAGATGATTTTTTTCCAGTTAATCCATTGTAAGGCACTTTAGCTTTCATTTGATTGACATCAGAGAAACCTGTGTTTCTGCCCTCATTGGGGAAAGCATGCTACAAAAAGAAAAAGATCAATAAAGAGTTGGTTTCACAGTGATGTGCTAGACCTTGCATGTACTGGCTCATGAATGCTGATTGTTACATTTCAGGCAGATCTGTGAGCCTGAACTTAGGTAGAAATTTTCTAAAACATAAATTAGAAAAGAATTCCTTCAGCCTTATAAAGAAAATGCCCTCTGTGATCAATACAAAGGCGTGCCTCTTACCACTTCTACTGATCATACAATAAAGTTCTAGGCAAGATAATTAGGCAGAGGCAACAAAAAGATCAGAATAGTAAAAGGGACAAGCAAATTTAATTTTCCAAATTATTTTATTTTCCTGCAATATTTTTTCTAATTTTTAATTTTAACTCATTATATTATTATTATATTTTCATTATTTAAAATAATTTCAAAATTCGAATACATTTTGATCATTTAATTATTTCTTTTATTTTTTTTTGAGATTATAATGTAATCATATCATTTCCCCCTTCTTTTTCTCCATACAAACCTTCCAATATATTCCTCCTTTCTCTTTCAAATTCATGGCCACTTTTTCATTAATTGCGTGTGTGTGTGTGTGTGTGTGTGTGTGTGTGTGTGTGTGTGTGTGTGAATATATATACACATGTATATATGTGTGAATACATATATATATATGCATATATACTTCTAAATACAACCTGCTAAGTCTTCATATTTTACTTGTATGTATCTGTTCAGGGCTGACCATTTGGTATTAGATGACCAGTTTGTGTGCTCTTCCCTGGGGAAAATTGTTTCTCCCACTCTCAGCATCCCTTAGCTGCCTGTAGTTCTTGTGTATGGTTGAGGCCTCCTGGGTTTCCCCCATCCATTTATGCATGTCTATCGTCATTGTCCTTGTTCAGCTCATGTTTAGACAGTCATGTCGGTGAGACTTTATGAGAGTAGTTTTTGGCATTCCTAGGAGACACAATCCCATAGCAAACTCCCTGATGGTCTGGCTCTTACAGTCTTTCAGCTCCCTCTTCTGCAATGATCCTTGAGCCTTAGGTGCAGGAGTTGTTACAGATGTATCAGTTGAGATCTGGCTCCACACTCTGTATTTGGTTGGTTGTGGTTTTCTTTACCAGTCTTCTCCTGCCAAGAGAAGCTTCCTTGATGAGGAATAAGGACTACACTTATCCCTGGCTATAAGCACAAATGTTTAGATTGCTGTTAGGGATTATCCTGGCCTGGTAAAGTGGCAGTTGTAGGTTCTCCTCCAAGATCCATGACTTCATTTAGCAGTGGGTAGTTTGCTAGGTTTCCAGCACCAGAACTGATTTCCCTCTAGAGCGGTTCTTAAGTCTGGTTACAAAGCTGTTGGTTACTAGTAAGGTACGCATGCCACTACTGTACCTTTAGAATTATCATGACGTGCTGCACATTGTTGTGGTTCATAGACATCATAGTTGGGTAGGACTGTTGGTTGTTTCCCTCACTTAGAAGTTTGAATGTTGCCTTCCATTTAGCCATAAATAAAAATGAAATAGTGAATCTTGCAGATAAATAGATGGAACTAGAAAAGATCATATTGAGGTAACCCAGACCCAGAATAGCACTCCTAACTCCAGATCTTCAGATATGCATGTATCTCCTGTAAGAACTACAGAAACAAGGAAATTAAAGAAGGACCATTGCTGGAGTAGAGTCGTGGAGAAGCAATGAGGAGGAAAATATCAGGGTACAAGTGATCGGGTGTGGGATATGGGAAAAACAGGGAAGGCTCTATTATGGAAATGGAGGAACATAAATACAGAAGCAGGAGCGAGGAGGAGAAAATAACGGTTAAGTATGTCTGAAAAAGTCACAAGGAATTATACTATTAACTATGTACCTTCCCTAAAAACTATAATGAACATAAGTCTGTGTAAATACACATATACAGCTTAACTGAAATTTTCCTGTCTGGGCTGACAATAGGCCCTCCAAAAGCCAAAGACCATTTGACAAAATCACGAAAACCAGGCATAAGAAGCCATCTTTTGGGTTGTTGTCAGGGTTGTCCAAGAGGCTCCCAAAACATTATAGGCTATTGCTATTGCCTTTGGTTGCCCCCACTCCAAAGGTGTAAAGTAAATCAATATTGCTGAAGACACTATGTACTTCAGACACTGGGCTCAATGATCTGGAACTGATTTGAAAGGCCCCTCCCTGAGGACTAGCTTTCATGGTGCTTTAGGTATTACTAAATCAACAAGTTGACCATCAAAATTAATCATCACATACTATTGAAACTAATAAGCATGTTTGGCAAGGTTTTATAAAATTTCAATGTGTGAAAAATCAATTACATGTCAACACACCAGCACTTAACAGTCATAAAATAAAACTGAGACAATTTTCCTACTTTGAATAGCATCAAAATAATTACCTACTTCAGAATTTATTTAACAAAAGAAATATAAAGCTAGGCATGATGGTATGTGTTTGTTATCCCAGCCCTTGGGAAGTTGAGGCAGGTGGATTAGGAGTTCAAGGTCAGCTTCAGTTACATAACAAGTTTGAGGCCAGCCTAGGCTAAATAAGATCATGTCTCAGAGCAAAACAACAAGAAATCTGAGTCTTTTCTAATGAAGTGTGATACATAGAAATGAAAGATTAAATAGCAAAAAACATTTTGTGCTCATGAAGTAGAAGACTTAATATTATTAATATGTTAATGATATCCAAATTAACCCAAGGTTTCAACATAATCTCTGTCAAAATCTATATAGTGAGTGTTTAGTTTTATCCAAAGAAATGTCTGCACTCTGCCCTCAGCTACTGGAGGAGAGTTGACCTATGTACACCTAGAATGCCCAGATTAATAGGTATGTCATTATTTGCCAGGTGCTTTGGTCATACTTGATGATCTAACACAATGATTTGTGGCAGGGACTTGTGGGTATGCTACATCAAAGCACCAGAGGAACCAGAAACTAGGTATTAGCCTGAGCCTCCAAAAGAAGCTCTAAATTAAAGGTCAGCCATGCAGACAGCGTGTAATAAAATTCTAATAAAAACTGTGGACACCAAAGGTTCAGTGAGCTTCCCTGGTTCCTTTGAGTATTATCACTGACACATCTTAGTAGGAGGAAGTAAATCTAAGAGACCAGAGGGAGGAGATGACCGGAAGTCTCATGTTGGATCACTTCTGGACTTCACTTCACCAATCTCCTCCTTCGGCTGATTCTAATGTCTATCTTTTTGGTATAATAAAATTGTAATCCTAAGTCTAGAATTTTCCTGAGTTCTGTACCTTTTCTACTAAAATGTAATACCTGAGGGTGGTATGAGAACCTTCAGTTGTGTAGCCAGCTGGTGTGACGCTCTTAAGGCTGTACCTATGTATTTTCCTGTAAGTTAGATGAATTAAATCATAGTATAGTGCTGGACAGTTCTCAACAATGCTTGGTGCCTCAATCAGTAACTTGAAAGTGACCATGGAAGCACATTTGTAACAGAAACCACCAAATTCCTCAAATCCGCTCTTAACTATTTGTGTAGTCATAAAGCCATTAGTAACACAAATTAAACAAAATTAAACAAAATTATGGGCATGGGTAGACAGGAAGTATCTTGCTTTTGGAAGCTGCAGAGTTGGTGAGATAGGGTTAGCTGTGGCTTTCCCTATTTCCCTGATCTTTCTCAGGCTTTCACCCCTATATCTGGCTCTGTGTTTTTTATTTAATAAGACCATTTAGAAATTCGTCTACACATGGAGGTGGATCCATGGGTAATAGCACTTGTTCTGCAAGCAAGAGGACCTGAGTTCAAATCCCCAGCACCCATGTAAAAAGGCATGTATAGTTGCATGCGCATGCCCATAATCCCAGTGCTGTAGGAGACGAAAAAGGAGGGTTGCTAGAGTTTGCTGATTTCCAGCCTAGCTCTAGGTTCAGTGAGAGACCCTGTCTCAAAGGAATAATGCAGAGAAAAATAGAGCAAAGTACCTGACATCTTCCTTTGGTTTTTGTAAGTGCACAGACATGCACACACATACATACAGAAGTACTTATACCACATAACAGATACCATATTCACATGTAAACATACACTCACATATACCATACACACACATGCTTATACCACATAATTATATACCATATTCACATGTAAGTACACACATACTCATATGCACACTCACATACAACCACACACAGTGCTTATACCAGATAGACACAGACCATATTCACATGTAAGTACACGCATTCACACACACATGCACAGTCACACACAAGAATGCACACTAACATTTTGTTTTGTGGAAGAAATAATGTGTTGGAATAACTGAGAGTATTGGTGATCTACAAAGATTAAGATTGAAGAAACATAATAGGAATAAGGAAACTGGAAATAATTAGTGCCAAGAAAATAGGAATAAGGAAACTGGAAATAATTAGTGCCTTCATTTTCTGGACACTGACCTCATAAGCAAATAAGAAAGTGTTTTAATGTATTCCTTTATTGCCCTTTAGCAGCAGCCACTCTTATGTGTGACATTAGAGCATATAATGAGGTTAGTATTTAGACACTGGTGGGAGAATAGGTCAAGTTCATCACAAAACATATTTTCATTTTGGTTCACTGTGTTTTCTGCCACAGCATTTTGTAAAGCCATGTATCCTGGCTTAAAAGAGATGTACCCATGAGAGTATTACACTAACCTCTTATCTCATTTTCCCCTCATCTGGAGGCGACCATCCGTAAGTATTGTATATATTGCAATGAAGAATGTGTACAAACAAAAGGTCTACAGAAGTAGCCAAGAGAGAGAGAAATTGAAATCCATCTCACCTAAAAGCTCTTTCAGATTTTTATAAAAGTCTTGCACAGATTCTGGATTATGACCCTGTCACATGACCAGCAATGAAAGCCACTAAAAAAGACAGGAAGAGCAGGATGTGACTCATCTGACCGGTTCATCAACATCATTTAAGTATCTACTCACTTAGGAGGTTGATTGTAGCATTTATCTAATTATTGCTTATCAACAAAAAAACTGGGAGTCAGATATCAGGGTAAGAACCTGAATAATCAGAGAAGCAGCAGAGAAGCCACCAGTGACCTCCTATCTCTTCTGTTCCTCCATCCAAAAGGGCTGAGATCCTCTCACAGCCCCACCTTATTACTTCCTGCCTCTTATCTGTCCTCAGTCCTCCAAAACCTCTATGGTTAATTTTGGTCAGCTAGTGGCTAGCTCCACCCTCTGATTCAAAACAAACTTTACTTTCAGAATGCAATCAAAATATCATACATCAGTTGACCACTGATGATCAGGTGATATTTTCTTTGGGACCCATGTACAACTCTCTATAGCAATCTAATCAACATTTTTTTTTGCAGTTGTTTGAGTGAGCAAAAAAAGTGTCTGAAGCCAAGTTATCCTAATCAGCCAGCCTGGACCAGTCTGCAGGGAATACTTATAACTGTGCCTCCAGCCCAAAATAAGACCTGGGATCCTTTGAACCCATCTAAATGATTTAGATCTTATTTGGGATGCTAGGATTGCACGTTTTCTCAAAGCTCTACACTCAGTGCCAGAAGCCAAAAAAGTATGAAGGCACAGACTGCTGATTTTAATTACAATCTTCAACTGCTATTGATATTTATAACTGTACAAGAATTATTCAGTATACATTAAAGGACAAAAGGTCTCTTGAAATTTAAACAAGCAGCAAAACTTCGGAACTATCTTGGTGGACATGGTTGTTTATCTAACCCTGAGGTGCTAATAGCTTTTCCACAAGGATTCCAGGGCAAGAGCTGTTGGCTCTTACTTTTCTTTTTTAAAATTGAAAATCACTTTTTTCATACAATATATTCTGATCACTGTTTCTCCTCCCTCATCTCCTCCCAGATCCTCCCCACTACCCCACCCATCCCACTCCATGCCTTCTCTCTCTCTTTAGAAAGTAAAGAGGAAAAAAAGAAAAAGGAAAGGAAAGGCAGGAGAAGAGTGCGTGCACACACACATGCACACACACACACACACACACACACACACACACACACACACAAAACACAAAATCAAAAACCATAACACATAAGCAAAGGACCAGTAAATTTTTAAAAAATACCCAAACAACAACAACAAAATCTCCAATATTGCCTTTGAGTTCGTTTTGTGTTGCCATCTACTTCTGGGTGTGGGGCCTGCCTTTAAGTGTACTTTGTATGCCTAGTGAGATTCCCCTGGAAAAAACTAATCTTTCCTTGGCAAGCAGTTGTCAGTTAGAGGTAGGTTCTTGGTTAGGGGTTCTATCTTTTCTATACTGATGAGAAACGTGGATTTTTCCTCACTTTTACAGAATTAACACCCTCGGATATCCAAGTTCACACAGCAGATTTTGCATACAGAACAGTGTGATATGGTCACCTGTAGGACAAATCTGCTCTCACAAAGTTTTTGACGCTGGAGGTAAGTGCCTCTCTAAAAAGAGATTATTTATGTCCTAGCGCCTAGACCAGCTGTTTGTGCAAGGCTGGTAGAGGGGGGTCATGTTTGCCTCAGGAGTTTACTGCAGGCAAATTTTCCCTGGAAAATACTGCTGGGGAAAGTGCTGACCAAACAACATCTATATTTACACAGTTAGATATTCATTAAAGCAGAAAATGCCCACTAAATTTAGAGAGATACTAACTGCCAAATTCAAGAGTAGACCAGAGCAGAAAGTTGACTAAAATCTGCTCCCAGAGTGTATCAGGGATAAATGAGTCAGATTTATAGCAATAGCTTGTCCCAAGAGACCCTGACTACAAGATTGTCAAGTGTACCTCACAAGAAAGAAGTTTGTTTGTTTGTTTGTTTGTTTGTTTGTTTGTTTGTATTACTAAAGAACATGGTGAGTGGTTCAGATGGGAGAATTTTAAGCAAAAACAGAAACAATTACACCTAAACAGGAAGTGCATTGTTAATACTTCAAGGGACCTTAATAAGAGCAATCCTTTATTATCTTATATTTTCTCTGACTCTGACAGAAAATGTGGGCAAGTGGTATTTCCCAAGCCCTGTTCATGGAATAGGCAGTCATTCTTTGTATATATTAGATGAGTTAAATCTTATATTTGAGTGCATGTAACTGATTCCCCTCATAATTTATACATAAAATAAATGAGGCTGAGGGAAATAGTCAACTTTCCCAAGGTCATAAATTTAAAGGAGTGGTTTCAATTTCCTCAACAAGCAAACTCTTACTGCTTCATCTGTGTACCACTAAATATTAGTAACTATAATGAAGAACTTGCTAAAAGTGCAGGCTTGAGGCCTCACCCAAAACCTGATGGATTTAATCAGCATCCACTGTGAAGCATATGCAGGACAAACATTGACAAGCACGGCCTCATGTTGTGTTGCCTCCTTTGTATGAACCATCTGGTATGTTGGTGATTTGGAAAGTGGGTCTAAAGAAAAGGGTATTTATGTGGGAGAGGAAAGGTAATAAAAATATATTTTTTGAGAGCTTGAGATACTTTAGGAAGATAGAAGAAAAAGTAAAGAATAGGAGTGTGGTGGAATAATCCCTTTGTACTCTGTGAAGATTTGTCACTGTGGTTGGTTTAATAAACAAGCTGAGTGGCCAACAGCTTAACAGGATAAAGTTAGGTGGGAGAGCCAAACTGAGAATGCTGGGAAGGAGCAGGGCGAAGTCTGGAGTCACCAGCAGAGAGATGCAGAGAGAAGCAAGATAGTATTGAGAAAAGGTACCAAGCCATGTGGCAAAGCATACATGAGAAATATGGGTTAATTTAAATGTAAAAGGTAGCTAGTAACAAGCCTGAGCTATTGGTTGAGCATTTACAATTAATATTAAGCCTCTGAGTAGTTATTTGGGAGCAGCTTGCAGGACAGAAATTTCCACCTACATAGGAGTTTTGAGCCAAGTTTTAAAACAAGCAAGTGATTCTGGATCTGGGAAAGGATAGAAAAAAATAAAAGGAAGGGACTAGAAATAAATTTACCCTTTCTCTTCAGTTTTCTCTACAGGTTTTCTCACTGGTAACTCAAGTGGATTTCAGGACTGGAGAGGTGGGCCAGTGGGTAAAGTGACTGCTGTGTAAGCATGAAGACCTGAGTTCAGATCCCCAGTACCTACATAAAAGGTGGGTGTAGTGTAGATACCTGTAACCCCAGTGCTACCAGGGGACAGATAAATCCCAGGGGCTTACTAGCCAGCCAGGCTAACTGAAGCAGCAAACTCCAGAGTCACTGACAACTCTGTCTCAAAAACTAAGATGGGCAGTGACAGAAGAAGGCAGCAGATACTGACCTCTGACCTCCACATATGCACACACACAGAGGTGAGCAAGTATACCAAAGGCACCAAAACAGTGCCCTTTAGTATTAGACTTTAAGAACAAAAAGACAAGTAAATATCAACTTCTACATGCATCACTGCAGAGCACAATGCCTATTTGTTTTCTAAGATATATAGCTAAGGTACAGAATGATACTTCTCTAGCATGTAAGGCAACACAAACAAATCCCACCATTATACTTAGTATAACATCAATTACAAGAGAGTTTTAATTGTTGAAAGACAGATAAACCATGTGTGAGAGCTTCATTTATTTTTAGCTAATTAAAATCCCTATCTCGAAAAGCCTAACAAACAACAGAATTATTCTCAAGGAAGGAGAGACCACAAAGGCCATCTATTATAGTCATGCATGTGATACTTAGCTCATCAAAGTGAAGCTATTCATTGCTGGGTCCCAGAATCCAGACACATGCTCGGCACTAGATGACCACTTAGGAAGCATTATCTGAATGAAGGAATAAATCCCTTGAAGCTGTCTTTCTTCTAGATTCATCATTTATTGGGGGAGGTGATACATATATCAGAAGTTCTGTCTTTACACACTGCAAATTCTACCTTCCCATAATTCATATCTAATCACTCTGGTTCTAGACAGAAAAAAACAAATTTCCTATCCTAAATGACCACCCTTCAGCTATAAACCATTACAATACCTACCTAATCCATGCATATATTATTTTCGGGTTGCATTTGTCTCTCTGAAAAATACAAGGTTGCCTAGTGATGGTGTTAGATTGCCAAGGCAGCTTAAAGAAACAGAAGACAGAAGGAGACCACAGTCTGACCTTCACCAGATGGGATTGTGTTTATTGGCACACATGGTGAGGGACAGCCTCTCTCCCAAAGGAAATTGAGGTGTCTTCTAGGGAGGAAAATGGCTGTGACCCTTTATAGGAGTGGGAGGGAGGAGCTTGGTAATGAGGAAATTACTGCGTTTGTAGAGGGCTATATGTAGTTCTGCAGTCTTTCCTGAAATTGTTTGCCAAAGGTAAGACAGGCTCTCTGGGAAGACAGGCTGTCCCAACAGACATTCCTTTCTGGGATAACCAATAATGGCTGAGCAAAGACATATGTAATCTCATAGGAATCCTGTTTTATGTAGCACAAATCTTAAAAGGTCTTATTAATTAAAAAAAAAACATGGGAGCCAGATATTGGGGTGAATGCTGAAAAGATCAGAGAGACACTACAAGCCACAGCCACCTCACCTCACCAATTCCTCAGCTGATCCTGTTTCCTCAGACTGGAAGCCTCTGAGTCCTCATGTGAATGGATCTCAGCTGAACTGCTGCTCAAAAGCCTAAAATCTTAACAGGCCCTAGTTCCTGGTCCTCACACTTTATATACCTTTTTGCTCCCTGCCATCACTTCCTGGGATTAAAGGCCTGTGTCACCATGCCTGGCTGTTCCCAGTGTGGCTTTGAACTCACAGAGATTCAGATGGGTCTCTGCCTTCTGAACATTAGGATTAAAGATGTGTGTGCTACCATTTTCTGGCCTCTATATCTAGCAGCTGTTCTGTTCTCTGACCCCAGATAAATTTATTAGGGTGTACAATATATTGGGGAACACCATATCACCACAGTTTTACAACCAAGGAACAATATCATTGGGGATGAAGTTCATGGTCAGTTTCCCCACAAGCCTTCTATGACTTCTCCATGCCTGCCTCAAAACTTGATGGAATGTGTATTCAAACCTCAATCCAAGAGATTGAGTTCTTAGGTTCCATGACGAATGGTTTCTAGTTGCTCAGTATAAAATAGGGGTGGAGCACAAGCATGACTTAGCAGGGGAAAGGTACTTTAAGATAATTTTTCTTAAAAAAAATTATTCACTTCTCCCTCCTTTCTTCCTTAGACACATTACAAAGAAACTCTCCTCTTCAGGTCTCCCATGTTCCATTTTTAGGGAAATGTGTGATGACTGGTTCTGTATGTGTGGCTAACTGAGAGGGGGATCCACAGGATTTTCCTATAGAGTCAATTTGGTCTCACACTAGCCCTATTTATTTCTGCAGACAGGTACCTGACCTTCACGGATCCTTAGAACACTTATATTTCTGCCTAAAACCACAAAGCTATTTCACCCAAGGTCCTCTGTATTGCTGAGAGGAAATAGAATCACCCGTGTGTCCCAGGAAGATTTTGAAATGAACCTGAGGGAAAGAAGAGTAGATGCCGGAGGTCAAAGAAACAGGGCAGGAAGGAACTGTGATGGAGGAAGCCAGTGGCAATGGAAGAGAGAGAAAGGGGAGGCTTTCAGGCGTTAAGGAGGAGCTGAGATTAGAAGAGGAGATGGAGAACAACCACCCAAGAAAAACAGAGTGATGGACCCTCCAATAGAGACATGGATGGACGGGCAAATAGATGTCTAAAAACTACAGAAAATACTAATATGTCTCCCAACCTTAACATGAAACCAACACTGCTAGCCTGGAGAAAAGTGGAAGAGAAAAGTTGATGGCTGCAGCAAAAGGGAATCTTGAAAAATCAGAAGACCCACATAAACCATCTCCCTAATCCCCTATTTTATAGACAAGAAATTTGAGATGTAGACAGAGGAAATTCCTTAACTCAGCTGGCAGCTGCTTGGTCCCAGTGCAGAGATAATAAATAAAAATAATAGAGGCAATAATAAAAAGTTTTGTTGACAGAATTTACAGTCTTCTTCTTGCCTTTTAGAAATGGCAAAAGCGATGTGCTGAGCCTACTTTAAAATTATTTTATAAAATAAACTGCAGCCACATCAGTGAGTAACTTGCTGCTTGGAACCAGATGTTTCTATACTACAGCTGTGATGCGGGATATAGAAAAGAAAGAACAAATACCACCTTTTGTTTTCTATGTTCTGAAACCAACAGAACATCACATCAATAAGGACCACATTAGAATGGAAACAGTTCTGAAGTAAGCAATAATTTCCCCTTCCTTGATCTTAAGTTAGCCCACTAACCATTAAGGCTTCTAAATATGATGTCTCAGCAGGAATCAACTAATGACATTTTTCCACTTCAAGATAAGCATCCCTCCACCATGCTAGGGAATCTTGCTCAGCTCTGTTCAGGGAAATTGAGGATGGAAAAGACGTAAGCCTTCTTTGGAACATTTTTTCATGAAGCATTTTTTAAATGAAGCTTAATCACAGGGTTCAGTATCAGCATGGCCACACATAGGTATAGCTCCTACTCAGGTATTCCTTTGAACAAACATTTCTTTGAGCCCAGTCAGAAATCTGAATGCAGAATTAAATTTTGCCTGAGTAGTCAGGCAGAGAAAGGCTGCTGTTGAAACACGAGTTGAGATAAACATCTTCCTATTGATCCATAATCATCTGCAGAATTTCTCACCTAAGAGACAGGAGTTGACTTTTTAGGGGAGTTTTGATATGCTGGTATGTGGGAGCTTTGTGGATTGTTTTAGAGTGTTCTTTGCTTCAGTTTAATGAGCTTTTAGGCCAAGCAGCAGTCATTTTCTGGGCCAAAGTGCCTAAGCAGAGAGCTACTGCTCCAGAATCATTGAGAAAATTCCTGACTCACAGGAACCATGTGATGTGGAAACTCATTACAATGTGTAAAATATCTTGTTTTTAACAAGTAGGGGGACTTGGGGGAGGGATAAATCAGGAATGAATAAATCAGCCCCATTAATAGACTGGATAATAAATATTTTAGCTGTTGTGGGCCATCAGTTACTAATTTCAAATACTCAGTTCTGCCACTGTAGCTCATAGGCAGCCACAGTATATAAACAAATGAGAATGAGTCCCGATAAAACTTCATTTACAAATACAGACAATAGTCCAATCTAATTCTAAAAGTAGACCATTGTCAATTCTGAGTTAAAAGATTAACAATTTCTTAAACTATTTCTGTACAGACCTACTAGACAGAAATTAAAAAGTTTCATGAATTTAGATCAACGGCTGTGGAGCCTGCATGGGACTGGACCAGACCCTCTGCATAGCAAGGCAGTTCTGTAGCTTGATCTGCTTGGGGGCCCCCCTGGCAGTAGGATCCGAATCCATCCCTGGTGCATGAGCAGGCCTTTAGGAACCCACTTCTATGATGGGACACTTCGCACAGCCTTGGGGCAGGAGGAGGGGCTTGGACCTGACTCTACTAACTGTACCTCCCCATGGGAGGCCTTGCATTCTTGTAGGAGGGAATGGGGGGTGGGTTGGGAGGGGGAGGTTGGGGGGGTGGGAGAAGAGAAGAGAGGGAGCTTTGGTATGTAAAATGAATTAAAAAATTTTTTCTTAATAAAAAACATCTCATGGAAAAAATCTTATACAGAAGTATGGTGATACATTGTGTACCCTAATAAACTTATCTGGGGATCAGAAGACAGAGCCAGCTACTAGATTAGACACAGAGGCCAGATAGTGGTGGCACACACCTTTAATCCCAGCACTTGAGATCTCATGCCTTTGCTTGGAAAGCACACATGCCTTTAATCCCAGGAAGTGACATGACTGGATGGAGAATGGTATATAAGGCGTGAGGAGACAGAATCTAAGCAGTAGTTCAGCTGAGACCCTCAGGGGTGAGAACTCAAGAGGCTTTCAATCTGAGGATTCATGGAAACAGGATCGGCTAAGGAGCTGGCAAGGTGAGGTTGGCTGTGGCTTGTTCTGCTTCTCTGATCTTTCAGCGTTCACCCCAATATCTGGCTCCAGGTCTTTTCTATTAATAAGACCTTTTAAGATACATGTTACACAGAGGTCATATCTATTATTCATTTACATGCCCAATATCAACTTTGCAAGCTATGAGCTCAAAATAAGAGAGAAGACTATATATAACATATATACTTACACATATACATGCAATATATATAGTATTTACAGAAATGTATGTTATATATAACTAAATTGCTATAAATAATGTAATATTAAATACATATATAAAACAACATAGAACACTCAGCTGGAGAGATGGTTTACTTTAGAGAAAAGTAAAGTACTTCCTTCACAAATGTGAGGGCCTGAGTTCAAATCCCCAGAATACATGTAAAGTCAGATGCAGTGGCGTGCACATCTGTAATCTTGGTAATCCTACAGAGCTAATAGAACATCTAAATGCTCATCAGCTAGCCTGCCGTAAACAGTGAAAACAACAACAACAACAAAGAGACCCCATCTGAAGCAAGGTGGAAGGCAAGAAGCAACATCCAAGGTTTTCCTCTGACCTTGCATGCCATGGCACACATGCACCCACATTTACACACATGAATGTACAGAAAGAAAGAGGAGAAGGGAGAGAGATGAAAAGAAATTAAATATAGAGCTCTAGTGTACCATTCCACTTAGTTGTATCTATGCTTTGGGGAGGAGGAGAAAACTGACAAGAGATCAGAGGTGAGAGGTGCAAAACCTTGTGTTTCCTGAGCCTAAGTCATTCCACTCGTCTAACTCTAGCCTCAGGGGTTCTTCAGAAGCTCTAGATCTCTGTGGATGTTCATCCCATAAGTACTGTGCCCTATAGTGCAACTTTGACAGTGTCTAAGGATATCACATTACTCTCTTACTGTGGGGCTATTTAGTTTAGTGCTCAACTAATGGAAACAATTGTTTCTAAGACCAAAAAAGAGAGGAGAATCATTGGACCCACTGGGAAAGTTTATGGCTTTCATAGTGGTGACTTCTTGATGGATTTTCTAGGATAACATTGACTTTTGACTTTATACCATTTTCTCCTTAGACATTAACGTTAAACTCTTACTCTGGGTAAACCACACTGCCAGTGTGCCTCACCCCTCATTTCTTGAACTCCCTCTACCACATCTCCAAACAGTTCACTGGACTCCTGTAATGAGATAACCACCATAACAGGAAACGAATACTTTCTAGAGGATGTGCACTCCTATGAACCACTTCACTAGGACTTTCTTTCTCATACTAATCTAACATACTATCTGAGGTGGTTTGAAAGAGATGCCCCTCATTGTCTCAGGCAATTGACCCCTTGGTCCCTTGTAGGTGACACTGTTTGGGGAGGCTTAGGAGATGTGGTCTTGTTAGAGGAAGTGTGTCACTGGGGCAGACTTTTAGGTTTCAAAACCTTAAGTCATTTCCAGGGTACTTTCTCTATTTCATGCATGTGGTTCAAGATATGAGACCTCATCTCAGCTTCCTGATCCTCCTGATCCTGCTGTCATGCCCGCCACTTGCTGCCATATCTCCCTACCATGATGGACTCTATCCTCCGGAACCATAAGCCCAAATTAACTCCTTCTTCCATAAACTGCTTCAGTCATCATGTTTTATCACAGCAATAGAAAAGTAATGAATACACCATCCTGTCAAACCTCTGCAGATAGCTCCCAAACCAGGAACAACTGCCCCCGACCTGGCAGCATTGAAATCTAAAGCCCTACACTACTGTTTCCAAATTCACTGACATTGCAAATTTTACATGAGAAAGATTGGGAGTTCCCCACATATGGGATTACTCCATGACCTGGGAGTCTACAGTCCTTAGTTCCCAGAAGCAAAGGTGAGTGGTGATAATGGAGGTCAATCAAATTCTGTGTGCTTTGGTTGATGCAAACATATGCCTGAGCTACATAGTCATTTATTGTGCCTCTGAAAAACTCATCACTTTGATAAGCTCATAGTGTGTAACAGTATATTCTATTAAGATGTCTCAGGTATTTAAATTTTTTCTTCCAGCTATTTATTTTACTGGTTTACAGTTTTAAACACAAAGGAAATATAGCCATAGTACATTCCACTGGTGAACAAATGTATGTAGATCATGAGTTGCTCCTATACTTATTTCTGTTTTAATTCCAATAAAGGAGGATAGTGGTCCTCTAAATCCTACTAAATGAATCACTAGGAAAAGGATGGGACAACTCTAGATTCAACTAACCTTCATAGGAACTAACCAGGAACTAATTATATCTCTATGATGGCTAATCTTGGTTGTCAATGCTACACACCCAGGAAGGGCAAACCTCGGTTAGGGAATTTCCTCCATCAGACTGGCTTGTGGGCATTTCTTTGAGTCATTTTCTTGTTAATTGAAATAGGAGGGCCCAGTGTACCTTGGGTATTACCATCACTAGGTAGGTGGGCCTAGAGTGTATAAAAAAACTAGCTGAGCGGACCAGAGGGAGCAAACCAGGAAGCAGCTTTCCACCATGGTTTCTGCTTCAGTTCCTGCTTGAACTCCTGGCCTGATGTTCCTCAGTGACGGATTATGAGCATGGAGGTGTAAGTCAAATAAATTCTTCTTCCTTGAGTTGCTTTTGGTCATGTTCTTTATCACATTAACAGAAAGCAAAGCAGAACAATCTGTCATCCTCCAAATTCTCCTCACTTATGTAGTTTCCAGAACCCTGTTAATTGGGGGAACTGCTTTTTTTTTTTCTAATCCAAGTATTTGTATAATAGAAATGTAAACATTTTGTTCAACAAAGAGCTTGAAAACTGATATTCCTGAGGCCAGTCTCCAGGCCATAAAGATGAATAAAGTTTGGGCACACACTATGTGCAGAAGTTTCTCAAAACATTACAAAAAGATGGAGCTGGAGAGATGGCTCAGTTTAAGAGCACTTACTGCTCCTGAAGAAGACCTGGGCTCAGTTCCCGGCACCCACATGGTGGCTCACAACCATCTGTAACTCCAGTTGCAGTGGATCCAAGGCCTCTCTGACCTCAGAGGGCTCCTGCATGCAGATGCATATACACACACTCCAGCACAAAAACATGCACATATAATAAAAATAAAAACAAAACATTAAAAATAGAAATAGAACCATGTGGTCCAGCTGTACCACTCCCTGGCATATACCCAAATGATTTTCATATCCTTCTACAGAGACATTTGCACATCCATCTTTATTGCTGCTCTATTAATGCAACTTAGCAATGCGGGGAGGTTGGGGACAGGTTAGGGAGTGAGAATAGTAGATTATAGGTAAAACAAAAGTATTGGGATGGAATAGTTAGAATTGGAAGGCTTAAATAGAAAGGGGCTTGGAAGTATGGAAGAAGTCAGAGGGTAAGGGGAAAAGCTAACCCAAACAAATGGTGTATGAAAAGCCATATGGAAGCCTACTATCTCACAACCCAATTAAAAAATATTGGAGGGGTAGTAGAATACATGTGATATGAAAGAAGGTTGGCAAATACTAAGAGTTAAAGGACAGAGTGAGGACAGGCACAAGGAGATGGGGTAAAGAAGGGGGTAGAGGCTAGGTTAACCACACTTAATAAAATGTGAAAAAGTCTTAAAACCCAATAGTTCATAAAGCTAATTGAAAATATAACTTAAAAAAACAGCTAAAAATGGGCCAGGCGGTGGTAGTACATGCCTTCAATCCCAGCACTTGGTAGGCAGAGGCAGGCAGATCTCTGTAAGTTCAAGGCCAGCCTGGTCTACAAAGCTAGTTCTTAAGACAGCCAAGGCTACCAAAGAAACTCTGTCTCACAAAATATTAGTTAAAATGGAATGACCCTGTATGAGTATGAGTGAACAATGCAACTCCCAGAGGACATGGATTATTAAATGAAAATCTCAAGGCAAGGCATGGGATACCTCCCTATGATTTAAAAGTCAGGGAGGCCCCAGAGATCTCCAAAAACAACATAGGTTAGTACCATTGCTCTTGGTTACCCAACATAATTCATGGTTAAGGTATGAAGATGTAGCTCATGACCAAACTTCAATGTTGCTACTCTCCACAAATCGATACCTCAAATGACCCAAATCATCAGAAACTCACAAGAGAGGGCAATTCCTGTTTCTACAGAATTTCTCATAACACCCATTCATTCATTCATTCATTCATTCATTCACTGACTTCAAATTTAACCAATCACTACTCTAACGTGAATGAGAACAGATACCCAGGACAGAGCACTCAAGATGCACCAATCACTTGCCTTACATTATCTCATCTTATCTTTGTCACAGATCTGCAAGGTAGAAACTATTACCTTCACTTAACAGGTGAATAAATAAATGAGGTTCATCATCATTACCTACATGTTCAATGACCACACAATTTTGTCATAAATTAAATTGAAATCTGCCTTACCCACCCATTCTCAAATCTGGGTTTTTCTAGACCTCTACACTGTCTCCTAATTTTAAAAAAAAATATAAATTTAGTGCTGGGAAGATGATTGAGTTAGTAAAGTGCTTGCCATGTATGTCTGAGAAACTGACTTCTGATGCTCAAAGTCCATGTAAAAGCCTAGTACAGAGACACATGACCATAATCTTAGAACTAGGAAGATGGAGACAGAGGGACCCCGGAGCCTGTAAACCAGCCAGTCCAAGCAAAGTGATGAGCTCCAGGTTCAGTAAATGATCCTGTCTCAAAAATTGATATGGGCAAATGATTGAGGAAGACACATTATGGCAGGCTTACGCATACACATACACACACACACACACACACACACACACACACAGAGACAGAGACAAAGACAGAGACAGAGAGACAGAGACAGAGAGACAGAGAGAGAACATGCATACATTTACAAATACATACACACACACCATATATATATGATTGATTTCATACTATGTGCTTTCTACTATAGAAAACAGACTACACCACATTTCAAGATTGACATTTTTCAGGGATGTCACTCACTAGTAGAGTATATGATAAGTATGTACAAAACCTGAGGTTTGATCCTAAGCACCAAATAAAACTCAAATTAAATAGGAGCTTTTCTAGGAACTATATTGCAGGGAGGAAAAATCAAGGATGCTCACCAGCCAATACTCACCATCCACCCCATCTCAATTCCAGATGCATCAAAATTACAGCTTTCTTCGACTTTCTAAGAGTACAACTTAAGTAAGACCCTCTCTGAAAACTGCCCGGTAGTCAGGAAGGAAGGACACTGGGTGTGAACTCAAGAAGAGGAGCAATTTTTTGGAGCTCTACCAAGAAGATGAAATGAACCTTTTAATTTTACATTGGGTTATTTCAAAAGGCCTATTTTAAAGGATGCTTATAGAGAGAAATACAAGGGAGTCTGCTTAAGGGATCCCTAATAAACTTAGGGAGTTTATTAGGACATAAACTGGAGAAAACAACTCACTAAACAGAATGGGCAAAATCATCACAAAGTTCTGGAAGGCTGATGTCCTGTCCCAATCTGCTCTTGCTGCCTGGGTCAGTCTATACCATCCAAACCCACAAGGGAGCAAAGGCACCAGACCTATGTGCCCCTCAGCTTAAGGTAGCCCTGAGGCCACGCCCTAAGGGCTAGTGCTTCAAGGTCATAAGTGGAACAAGTACCCACTGTAGATCCTGAGTGACATTCACCTGGAGGAGTGGAGTGTCTGTCCAGGAAAACATTAAGAACCTACTATGGTGATATTTTATTTGTACTGAAATTTGATTTTATTTGTATGTTAATAAATAAAGTTGCCTGGGGGTCAGAGCTAATAGCAAGTCATAACAGAAGCCGGGCGGTGGTGACGCACACCTTTAATCCTGATCACATGACAGGCAGATCTCTGTGTGTTCAAGGATACAGCCAGCATGGAGACACACGCCTTTAATCTCAATACCAACCATAGAAGACCTGGAGGTCTGTATAGACAGGCAGTGACAAGGAGGTCATGTGGTTGGATTTACAACCAATGAGAAGGCAGAACAGAAAGTCAATAAAAAGACAGATACACAGGAAGTAGGTCTCTTTCTGAGGGGAAGGACGACAGCGGCAGCGAAGGGTAAGAAAGGTTTTTTAGTATCAGCTCTTAGCTACTGCCCTGACCTCTTGGGCTTTTAACTCTGCATTTGGCTCTGTGTTTCTTATTTAATAAGACTGTTACATCGACAACCTACCATGATATTGAGACCTGGGCTGGAACTACAGCTTCTGGCATAAGATACTTTTTTGTTATAAAGACGTTGACTTCCTTGCTTTGGAAAGTAACCCCATCCCTAGTAAAACAAACACTGTACGGGAGCTGACAGGCAGAGGATTCCTGTGGAATAACAACATGGAACAAGAAGAGGACCTGTATACTGTTCTTAGGGCTGTCCAGTTTCAGAATCCCTTCCTGTGCTGGAGAAAGTTTCACTTAATAAATCCTAATGTAGGTCAGGGGGAGAAAACACCCCTTCCATAATGGCTGAACGTGGCACGCACTTGCTCTCTCTAAATCTCTTGCCACAGGCGGCCATTACTCCCATACTAGAAACAGATTCAGGCACTTCTAAAGCAAAGGAAGAGGTGATGGGTCACCCCTTTCTTGCTTGCAGTATGCTACTGAAAAGCCATATCCAAGAAACATCAGCAGTACAAACTGGCTTCCAAGACTCAGTGGTACCCACCGGCAGGTACTTTCCCTTCTGATGTTCTATGGTGTGATTATGACCTGACTCTCATCTCATCTTCTCGACTTTACAACTAATCTGTGTCCACTAACAATTCAATACATGATTTTATATTTAATCAGCCAGAGTCTGTCTTTGATATTTGCAAGTAGGAACTGATTCAGTGAACATGCTTGCTATCATTAAAATACTTTAAGGTGTTCATTTCTTTCAAACTAGACTTAGAGGGAAACTTTAAGCATATTTTTGCCTGCTTGTCTGAGTGCTTGTGACATCTCTGGGGTATAGAAACCAATCTCTTACTTTTCATTTTACTGGCCATGAACTAATGAATAATCCCCTTGCTCTTCGGTGAGCCCGGTCTATTTAATCACATGATGCTTTTTCTTGTCACGGGGATATCTCAGAACAAAAGCAAGTTGTTCAGCATCACAAATGTCTCCAACCCACTTCTCTACCTCAACATTGGACCAATTCCTTGAGTGTGAACCTTCATTTTCTTTAAGCTAGTAGCCACCTCAAAGAAAGGGCTTTACTCTCCTTCCCCCTTCACTGTGGTATTAACATTTGACAGCATTCACAAGTAACTAGTGATTGTGAGCATGTAGTGGTATACTCCTCAGCAGGGTCATTACCTCCCTTTGCTCATTTCATTCAGGAAAAAAAATGTGATTCCATTCTTATTTTTAGTTATTTATTTCATTATTTTATTGTAGGGGGTGGTGTTTTGCCTGCATGGCTGTCTGTATCACACATACAGTGCCCACAGAGACCAGAAGATACCTGGGGCTGGTGTAAGCTGTCATGCCATGCGGGGAACAAAACTAGTATCCTCTGGAAGAGTAGCCAATGCTCTTAACCTCTGAGCCATCTCTCGTACCCATGATTCTCTTCCTAACAGCTCCTCCCCTCTTTGCTTTATGGTATCATAAATTTCCTCATCACTTTTTCAGAATTGCTTAAATCACTGAACGTTGGCTTTCAGACATCCTCCCATCCTGGGTCCAACAAGTTTCTCTTCCCAAGTGCCCTACCCTTGAATTATCAGGATAATTTACATCCTATTTAACTCTTCCTCCATCTACTTATGTCTATATGCTTTGTTATCTGATCCTTCAGCAAAAGCCAGTCAGGATTTCAAGTCTCTCCTATTCAAATGAGAAAAGCAGCTTAGTGACTGTCTTTGTTACAAGTGACCTAGACTCCAGACTGAAAACTTCCACCCTGTCACAAGCTTTACCAGCTCTCCTTGTAAGCACCAAGCCCCTAAGAATGTTTCTGTAAAGAAACCATGCATCTCCCACTGCGTTCTCAGGGCTTACAGCCCTACCCAGTACCCAAAGCAGGGAAGTTCAAGAGATTACTTTAAAGCATTGATTTCATTTACTATGGATCAGGAGTTCACGGTCATCCTCAGCTGCTTTATAAGTCTGAGGCCACTCTGGGGTAGATGAAAGCCTGTTGCAACAAAAAATTTCAATTAAAAATGGGGGCTGGAATGATGGTTCAGTGGTTAAGAGCATTTGTTCTTCTTGTAGAGGACCCAGGTTCAATCAATGCCCTGTACCTACATGGTGGCTCACAACTATGCCTGACTGTGGTCCAGGGATTTCAGTGTCCTCTTTGAACTAGGCAGACACCATGGTGCACATTCATGCAAGCAAAACACCTGCATACATGTAATAAAATAAATAAAAAATTAAATAAAAGCATTGATTTAAGGGAATGCCTACTTTCTAATCAACCCAGAAAAATTTAGTCCAATTGCATTCAACTCAAGAAGCATTTCCCTTGTACCTGCTATTGAACAAGCGTCTTTACAACTACCAATGAGGAAGAAATGCAGTCTTCTGGTTTATTGCAGTCTAAATGTTTACACACATAACCAGAAAGATACCTGGAGGAATGAGCAAATTACAATGGATTCAGGAAAACTGGACAATGTGGACTACTTTACAAAGCCACAATCCCTCCCTTCCATTATTTAGCTAGGATCTGCTATATCCTAAAGTTGTTATTTAGTCAATGTGCCCTAGAGGAACAGGGAAGCACATCTGAGATGTACAGATGTGTGACAGAAAGTCACTGTGAATTGGACTGAACAGCAGTCTAGGAAAAGTCACTGTCTAGTCTACGCTAAGAAAATTGAGTGACAGCCCTCCTCCCAATAGACTGCCAAGATCCCCATGTCATGCACTTAGTCACAGGGCAGAGAAGGAACAAAAGCATTCTAACAGCCAAGTCTCTCCCCTTATTATCACACCAAAGAGCAGACTCCCTTTTCTTTCTGCATTTTCTAATCTTCCTTTTCAAGCACATTTTCATGGGAAGAAAGTGTCCACATACATTTTTATAGCGATTTAAAGCAATCCACTTAGTGATGCTTCTTCAAACACCTCCTACAGACTTTTCTTCACTTCCTTTGGTAGTGTCTTGAGTTTTTTATAATGAAATCCCAGTGCACTTCCTTTGGACTCATTTTCTCAAACATTTCTGAGCAGGGACAATCTCTGTGCTACTTTGCATGGGAAGAAACTGAATCTTTAGGAAGGTGATTGTACTGCTAAGATCTAGTCTGAAGCAGAATCCAAACAAGGACTAAGAATCCAGACCTCCAGTCTAGGTTCTTCCAACCTCAATGCTCCTTCAAGCCATGTGGTTAAAATGAATCCTGCTTCTTAATTTCTGGGATTAAAAAAAGAGCCATCATCCTTGATTTTTCTATGGATTGTTCTATAAAGGAGTGACAATGGTTATACATTTCTATTTCTGAAGCAGCATTTCCATAGAACACAATCACTTCTGTACACGTTAAATATCCTTTACCCAAAATGCTTTGGATCAGATTTTGGAATACTTTCATACACATCACGAGATAGCTTGTAAATGGAACCCACATCTAAACATAAAATTTCTATATGAATCATATACACCTAAAGCACATAGCCTAAAAGTAATTTTACATAATATTTTAATATGCCTGTATTTTGAAGTCATATGAAGTCAGGCATGGAAATTTCCATTTGTTCCACCACATTAGTATATAAAAGATTTCAGATTTTAGAGCATTTTAAATTTCATTTGTTCTGAGTAGAGATGCTAACCTATGCCTGGCTCCGCCTGTGAGAGGCCAAAAAAATGAAAAAAGAAAACCAGCAAAAGTGTCAGCTGCATGATGATGGCTTGGATAGCAAGAATGACACAAAGCAATAACATACTCCGTTCACTTTTTCTGCAAGGAGCACAGAGAAAAGGCCACAGAGACAGGCCTTGGGATCTGATCTGCATGTTTCTGAGAATAGAAAAGCAGTGACTCTTTTTGGTAAATATTATTCAGATCTAGGGGAGAGGCAGAGGGGACACCGGTTTGCCACTCTCTCTCAGGACACTCAGCATGAAGTAAATATTCAACAGTGGAGAACAATGCTCTCTATGTTCTTGGTTCTGCCTGATCTCTCACATCTATATTTATTGAATTTATAGAAGTTTAAAATGTAGCAATCATTATCCAGTAGACAGAGCACCTACTTTCAACCAGTTTACAATGTAGCAAATTCTACACCTTCATTCTGAGCTATACAACTATAAATAATATATAAGTATGTCTTCCTTCCCAAATATGATCATAATCATCATATAGACCAGTTGTTCTCAACTTGTGGGTCATATCAGATATTTACATTATGGTTCAATGCAGTAGCAAAATGACAGTTATAAAATAGCAAAGAAATAATTTTATAGTTGGGGTCACCACAACATGAGGAACTGTATTAAATGGTCATAGCACTAGGAAGGCTAAGAACCACTGATAAAGACTAAATATAAAAGACAAGATTTTGGAATTGGTGAAAAAATCTCTGAGACAAACAGAATGCAATACATAGCCCCCGGGTCAATCTAATTGCGTCTCTACCCTGCTTAAAAGTGACCACTGGCACTGTTTTGCCCATAAATTAATATGAAATTTTTAGCTTAGATTTTTTGAGCCATTTATCATGTTACAAAAGATAAGACAAAAAGATCTGTCTTCTCTAACACCAACTCTGCTCAAGAGCAGAACCTGTCTCCACAGTACTAATTACTAAAATGTTATACATTAGGTGCTCAACAAACATCTTATCAAAGAAATATCAAATTGAGATTAAAAAATAGAACAGTAATTAAAAACATAGGCTTTCTCTTCACATACAATATATACATTGTGTATATGCTACATTTTCATTAAAGTATATTTTAATAAGCTTCCAAATTAGTTTGTGTCCAAGCTCCTGCTTTGTGGCTTTCTAATCATGATACTGAACAAATAACTTCATACTTGAACTCATTAAGATATATCTGTAAAAAGAAAAAAATGTTCATATCCAGTGTTGGGGTAGCCCAGTAAGATGCAGGTGAAGCACTTAGCTTAGCTTAGCAAATGACAGCTATCATTAATAAGGATAAATGGGCAGCTCCTCCATCTCCACCTCCAACTATGAATACTCCTTCCACTTACTAGGCATATCAGCTAGCACTCTCCTCATTGCTAGGACCAAACACCTGACAAGAAGTAAGTTAAGAGCCAAAGAGATGGCTCAGTGGGTAAAGTGCTTGCTGAGCAAACATCTAGATCTCCAGCACCCACGAAAGAGACAGATTGGTTGCATGCACCTGTAATCCCAGAGCTGGGGGACAGAGTGACATGGATCCCAGGGACTTGCTAACCAGCCAGTCTATCAAAGACATCAAGCTCTAAGTTCAGTAATAATCTCTATGTGTCAAAAAAAAATGTGGAGAAACAATTAAGGAAGACACCAGGAGTAAACATCTGGCTTCCACACAAGCCCACAGGGGTAAATACATGTACACACACACACATATTAAGTTGCAGGGAGAAACAACTTAAAGAAGAAAACATTTATAATGATTTACAGGCTCTGACCTATCATGATGGGGAAATATGGCAGCAAATTATCTCCACAATGGCAAGAGCAGGAGGCTGCTGCTCATACTGTGCCCCAGCCAGGAAGCATACAGAGGTGCATGCTGATCTTTAGGTCACTTTCTCCTTTTTATTCAGTTTGGAACTCTACCCCATAGATTTTGCTGCCCACATTCAGAGTGGTTCTCCCATCAGTTAAGCTTTTCTATAAACATTATCATAGAAACAACAAAAGGTGTGTTTCCATGGTGATTCCAAATCTAGTCAAGTTGATCCTGGAGATTAAACATCATACTAAGCAAGCACTGTACATCAGCAACTGTGTTAGAAATTGCTCCAAGAAGTTTTTGGCTAGGTTTCTGTTAGTAACTTGAGGCCTTTCTAACACTTTTTATACAAGTAGTAATTTCTCCTCTTCAGGAAAAATCGATTATTAAGTCATAACCATGATCTGTTCTTCTAAAGTAAGACAGAAATTTCTGTGAACCTTTCCCAGCAATAAACATTACATATTATAACAAGTAAAAAAAATAATCCTTACAAATTCGTATCTGAAGATTCTACCTGGAGCAACCACTGTTAAACCTTGTCTGAATTCCCTCACCACTGCTCTGGTTCGACTCCTATCCTTCAATACAATGCTGAGTTCCTAGCCCGCTAGTGTTTGCGCACATGACTTTATGAAAACAAGAACTTGCAGAAATCACAAGAATCTCACTTCAATACAAGTAGATTCCTCCATCACAAAAGGGGGAGATTGGACAAGAGGCACACTCAGAGGAAAAAGTGACAGAAAGGACTTTAAGAGTAGATGTGTCTGTAAGACAAGGGTTGCCATCCAACAGCTGGGTCCAGAAAAGTAAAGAATCTCTACCAAAATGTCAATTTTTATTCACAGAAGCAGAAAAAAATCAAATTACTTTTTCTAAATCAAAAGAAACTGTTAAAAGCCAAAGTAATCTTGAACAGAAAGAACAAAGCTAGAAGTCTCATAATACCTGACTTAAAAATATAATACAAAGCTATTGTAGTCAAAACAATATGACACTAAAGGCAAACACATAGCACCATGGGACAGAGTTGGAAGCCTAGAAAGACATTCACTCATCCTGAAGACAAGGGAAGGTGACAATAACCACTTGATGGGGAACAGTCTCCAACAAATATTATCAGACATACAGAAAAATGAAGTTAAAAATTTTATGACACACTGGATACAAAAATCAACTCAAAATGAACTAAATATTTTCATATAAGAGGAGAAACTATAAAGCTTCTAGAAGAAAATCTACATAGCATTTATCTGAGCAAGCACCCTTTAAGATATAGGAAACTTAAGTAGCTAAAGTAAAACTCAGCAAACGGAATTATGTTGAACTAAAAAGCTTATGCGTGACAAAAGAAGCAGTAAATAGAGCAATGAGATAAAACACAAAATGAGAAAAAATACTGTCAAACTATGTATCTCCTAAGAGGTAAATATTCAAAATGCGTAAGGAATTCATCTCAGTTACAATGAAATAAATAGCCCAGTTACAAAACAGACAGAAGACCTGAGGAGGCATTTCAGAAATGATAAAAATGTTTAGCAGGTTTGTGAAAAGATGCTTAATATCACTTAGCAACAGACATGTGCAAATGAAAACAACACAACAATGTATCACCTCACTCCTGTGAGAAAACCTATTATTCGAAAAGCAAACAATGAATGCCGACATGAAAGAAAAAGGAACCCTGATAGTTAGAACGCAAATTGGAAAAGCCACTGTGGAAAACGGAATGAAAGTTCTTGGAAAATATAAAAATAAAATAACTATGTGGCCTCAAAATCCTGCTAGTCATTTTCTGAAAAGACTAAAATAAGTACATCTCAGAGATATCTGCAGTTACAAGGTCCATTCTAGGACCATTCATGATATCAAAATAACACAATAAACCCAGATGACAACAGAAAACATGCTGTGGTCACAAACACAAAATATCTCTCTTCCCTAAAAGAAAAGGACTGCCCTCATTAGTATAGTGGTGAATAATACTTCCTGTCTTTGAAGGACCTGGGTTCCATTGTTCTACGGGGAGGCAAGCCATCCTTTCACAGATTGGAAATAAGGATGTGAAAATAAGAGAACTTGTTGCTCTTGCAGAAGACCCAAGTTCAGTTCTCAGCACTCATGCTAGGAAGTTCACAACTTCCTGTAACTCCACCTCCAAAGTACTCAATGCCCTCTTTTGGATTTTTGCAAGTATCTGCATTCATATTTACACATACATACAGAAACACACATGCACCCACACACACATGCACTGACACACAAAATTTAAAAATAAAAGCAAAACTTCACAAAAGAGAGAAATTCTTTTTTTTTTAAACAACATGAATGAACCTGGAAGACACTTTGATGAATGAAACAAGCCAGGAATGGAAACGCAATATGGCATGGTCTTGGTTGTACATAAAACCTTTAGAAGTTAAACCGATGGTAACTGAAAACATCGTGGTTATAACCAGGGGCTGGGCAGGAAAGTTGGAAACAATGTTTAAAGGACACAAATTTTCAAAAATAAGTTCAAAAATCTTTCCTACAGCATAAGTATAATTAACAGCAATCTTTGTATCTTGAAATAGCTAACAGTAGATTTTAAGTATTTTTACCACAAAAATTGTACATGAGGTAATTCATATATTAGGCAAATTTATCCATTTCAAAACATTGTATTGTACAGTATGCATATATACTTTTTTTTTGGTTTCTCAAGAGAGGGTTTCTCTGTGTAGCCCTGGCTGTCCTGGAACTCACTCTGTAGACCAGAATGGTGTCAAACTCAGCAATACACCTGCCTCTGCCTCCCAAGTGCTGGGATTAAAGGAGTGTGCCATTATGACTAGCTAATATATACAGTTTTTATTTGTCAATTAAAAATAATTTTTAAAAGAACAAGGCAGGAGGAAAAAGCCACCAGAAAGATCATGACCTGGCAGAAACTATAACTTGAAACTTCTAGCCTCTGAAAGTATGAGGCAAATTTCTATTATTTTAAACTATCCAGTTTGGGGTCCTTTTCCATGGCAACCTTGGTAAATTAATACAATCTCCATTATTAACACCTCTTTTAAGGCCCAGGAACCACAAGTTTCTAAAAGATGTTGTAGAGTAAAGCTGACCTACAGAACTTAAGGGTGCTAAAGAATGAAGGTAAATGAGTATCTTAGCTAGGGTTCCTATTGCTGTGAAGAGACAACATGGTCTCATCAACTCTTATAGAAGAAAAACATTCAGTTGGGGTGGCTTACATTTTCAGAGGTTTAGTCCATTATCATCACGGTGTGACATGGTAGTATGCAGGCAGACATAGTGCTGGAGAAATAGCCGAGTGTCCTACATTTTGACTTGCAGGCAACAGGAAGTGGCCTGTGACACTGGGCATGGCTTGAGTGTATATGAGACTTCAAAACCAACCCCCACAGTGACACACTTTCTCCAACAAGGCCATACCTACTTTAACAAAGCCACACCTCCTAATAGTGTTACC
>CABHPR010133062.1:4375-15106 GCA_902168415.1 Peromyscus melanophrys
CACACACACACACACACACACACACACACACACACACACACACACACGCATACATACAGTCATGGGCCCTTTAGCAGATCTATTTCCTCTCTGGCCTGACCATCTTTAGAAAGAAAGGATTGAACCCACAGTCTTTGAATTTCTTTCTGTTTTATATAGGCTTTGTTACATGCTTTGTGAAACGAACACAAATTCTATAGAGTTCCACCTGGATGCCGTTTGAGAGATAGTGATACTCAATAGTCAAGTGAGGGCATCAAAAGCAAGAGCTCTAAAGTGCAATACTGCTTTGGATGACACTTAAGCCTTCAGATCATGTGGCAGTAGCCATTTAAACCCACTGAGGATATACAGGCTAGTTTTTATGTTAAATTGACACAGGCTAGTCATTTGGGAAGAGAGAATCTCAACTGAGAAAATGCTCTCACCAGATTAACCTGTAGGCAAGCTTGTAGGGTGTTTTCTTAATAAGTGATTGACATGAGAGGGCCCATCCCATTGCAGGTGGTGCCACTTTCCAGTCCAGATGGTAAAAGAAAACGAGCTGAACAAGCCACGAGGAACCAGTCAGTCAGTAAGACTCTTTTATGGTCTCTGCTTCAGTTCCTGCCTCCAAGTTCCTACCTTGAGTTCCTGCCTGCTCTGACTTCCCTGGATCATAGGTTGCAAGCTGTAAGATAAAATAAACCATGTCCTCTCCAAGTTGCCTTTGATCACAGTGCTTTGTCACAGCAATAGGAACCCTAACCAAAGCAGAAAAATTGCAAAAGATGTAAATATATACAAGCATGTGCATGTGTAAATAGGGAGGCTTTACACGTGTATGTATATTAACCTAGCACAGCCATTTCTCATCATTTGTGGATTTAATTCCTGATGGCCCTATTTCATATTGTACTTTTCTTATTCTGTACTCACTGAGTCCCCTGAGAAGAGACCCAGTTCTGTCCTCTTCCCTCCTTCTCATCACCATGTGGTCTCTCTGCACGTGCATGTGCGCACAAGTGCAGGTGTGATTGTAAGTCACTTTGTAAAATGTCAACTGTGATCTAGCCACTCATTAATAACATCTAACTGCATCTCTGGGTAAATAACTAAATTGCCACTTTCCACATGTCATCTCTTCCTGCCTGTGTTGTCACTTTGGTACTTCAAGGGATCAAATTGAGGAAACTTTTAGCTCTTTAAAAACCTGGTCTTCAAAGGGAAAAAAAAATTGACATGATTTCTCAGTGTCATTTTCCCCTACCCAGGCTTCAAATTTAAAAATGTAATTTGTTTTTTATTTCCTGGTATCACACATTATAATTGGTTATAATTAGGAATAAATTGCTTCAAGGAATGAGTAAAGCATCCGATTGTGTTAAAAAGAAATGTGCCTTTAATGTCAAGGCATCCAAGAGAAGCGTACTTATTCACATTAAGTCCAGAGATCAGTGGTAGGAAACTGGAAGTTTCCTTCGGGGGAGGGCTGAGAGCCAGTTGCAAGGGTACTTCAAGGAGGAGAGACAAAGTATAAACCAAAGGATCGAAGGATTCAGGTTCTCAGGCTGTAACATAAGACAGAGCTGAAATGAAATCGAATGTCAAGCTTTTTTTTCTTAAAAAATCAGCTGAAACCAGAGGCTTTATCAAAGGAGGCACTTCATAATACTAAAAACTCTAGAAATATTTAAAGTAGCCAAGAATGTTTTCTATCTGGAAAGTAGAATTATAGATACGGGTATTGAAACACCTACAAATGGGTGGAAGCCCTAGTCAGTGAAATTCTTTACCATCATGCATGCTTCAGAAGCAAAAGGGTGTTTTTGAACCAGAGGCTGTAGGACTTAAGATTGGGAAAGTGTGAGAAGAGATAGGGCTGCTAGACATACAACCACCATGTCTGCATACACATGTGACACTGTGAGTGAAATATCAATATTCACCCCTGTGGCTCTGTGCCCCATAAATCCCTAGCTAATAAGGTGCCTATGACAGAGCTGCTCTTTAAGAACTTCTAGGGTATAATAATTGATGTCATATCCAGCTGGTTGCTGCAATCAGATATAAATTAAATCATCTTTATTGTTTTATGCTGTCTTCAATTCCCTGCCCCCAACCCTGCCCAACTGTATTCCCACCCTCTCTTAACCAGTCCTGGGAGAAGTGTTTGTTTGCATCACCTATCAAGTAACAAGAGCCGAAGGGAAAGAGCAAAAGGGATTGGAAAGAAGATCGAAAGGCTCCTTGCTTCCATGAGCCACAGGTCCATCCCTGTATTGCATGTGTTGTTTGTTCAGGTGCTGTTTATTCATTCTTGTATTTTCATAACCCACCTTCCCCCACAGATCCAGAGACAGCAATGCATCTTTCATTTCAGAATCATGGTTTGCGAGCCTACTTTAGGCCAGGCTCTGTGCTAATTACTGGGTACAAGTTGACTAAAACAAGATCATTTCCTGAAGAAGCCTCCTTTCAAGAAACCTTCAGTAAGGATGGCAGACATGGAGGAGAGAGGGTGAGAGTTAGAGACAGAGACAGAGACAGAGGCAGATAAACAGAGACAGAGAGACAAAGAGAGAGAAAGAGGGATGCAGATCATTGTGATAAGATTTGACAGGTGCCTCAATGGAAAAACTAAAAAAGAGGATAGAAGAGGGTGAGATAATTGCAATTCAAATGAGAGAAAACCAGGGCAGGATTATAGATGCTAATAGAATTGAGGTTAGAAGCCCATGAAATTCCTTCTTCTTTTAGGCCAGTGAGAATGTCAATGATGGTGCAAAGCAATCCATTAGTGAGACAAGGTTTGTCCTCCAATCTCTCTCCTCCATCCCGCCCTTCCTCTGCATCCTGAAACAAAGGCTCATGGCAGCCACTAAGCATCTTAAAGCAAAGAGACATACCTGTATGGCTTGCCCTGGATGCTCCTCCACTGGTCACCAGTGATCATCTATCTTTTAATCATCCACTCACCAAATAGTTTCATAGGTGCCCATTAGGAGCCAGGCAAAGTACTGTGACAGGGCTAAAAACAAAGACATACACAGGATGTGCATCCTCCCTCTGAGGTCACTAATTAGTAAGCTTCTGTGAAGAGATAAGACCAACCACTGAAAAATGGATGGGACAAAGCCCCAGATTCCAGCTAACAGAATACCTAGGTTCATAATCCTAGTTTTGCCAATTACTAACTGGATGACCCTGAGCAACTTTCTGATCTCTCTGTGCCTCAGTTTGTCTGTATGATGGGGACAATAAGAATTCACCATGTAAGGCTATTGGAAAGACCAAATGATTCAATGAAGGCTAAAACCATATAGCCAAGAGCCAAGGGCTGTAAGGGATAATAATCGAGCAATGCACAGCACACATTTTTCAGAATACTAATCAAGAATTAATGGAACTAGAAACAATGGTTATTACAGGCACAGAGGAGGGAGCAATGTGCATAGTGACAGGGAAGCTTCTCAGAGTGGGTGGGGTTGAGACTTAACAATTAAGTCTTTGTATCCTTTGTTCACAATCACCTACCTAACAGCCAGTCAAATGTGACTGTTGAGTATAAAAGACCAAGAAAAAGATTCAACAAAGAGAGAAGAGGTTGGGCTAAGGGTGATATAGAGATGGCTTATTTGAGCAGTAGATACATACATACGTGTCTGAATAGCAAGCACTTGGCAAGATCCTATCTTAATGCACTAGGAAAGCTTCCTGTTGAAGCAACCTACTAGAAAGGCAGTCTCCTGCATGCAATCTTTCAGTCTATGCTTGGCTGAGAAAAAAAAAATGGGCCTTGGGGCTGGAATGCTGCCTTAGCAAGAGATAAAAAGCCCACACAGCCAGTGTGAGGCTTATCACCTTGTATGGAGTTATCTGTCCCAGTTGCAAAGTTCTGTTTATGTTCCTTTGTTCTGCTTAAGCATCATGTATGCCAATGGTCCCCAGGCTCACTCCTCTTTAAGTGTTTCAGGATGCATAGGGGAGAGACCCAGTGCCCAAATGGTGTGCGCAAGCTAACCACACCATACTAGCTCGAGAGGGAACTGCTAGCCGGGCACAATGGAAGCTGACATTGTTGTCATTTCTCTGCCTTGTATGTTCCTAGCTAACTCCAATACTAGGTTGCATTAAACAAAATATTTGAACTTCTATTCCAGAGCTGACACAGAGACTGCCTTTGCTCTTGTCTATGTGGTTGGACTCCTCCACTGGCACTGGTAACTGGTGTAGAGTTCTCCAAGTGGTAAGTAACTTGTTTTGCTTACAGTATACTCCAGAAACATTAGAGCAAGCAGCCATATGAACTGTAACATTTGATACCTCCTGTTATAATAAATCTTCCCTTCTCTCAACCATTTCTTTCAGGTGCTATTGTCAGATTAATACACTATCTATATTTATTATTATACCGACATTTGGCTACTTGATTCACTTAGATGTTGGACAAGTTACTAACCCTCCACAAATCTGTGGGGGTATCTTCTTTCTTAATTTGTACCAAGGAGGCAATAACTGCATTCTTAAGGTAGTTGATATAATTAAGGGTCTATTCTCACACAACGCCTGTCAGTATAACTGACAAAATAATAAATATCCACTAACTGGTGATTATTGTGCAAACCGATGATGAGGATGCTGTTGAAGATGACAATGATAATGAAGATGATGGCAACAACAATGATGATGATGATGATCATAGCAGTTATGGCAATAATGTGGAGTAAAAAAAATCACAAATTGTCATAAATTCTCTTACTCAGTTTAGCTTTTCCAAAGGATTTTGTGTGTCTAATAATTGACATCTCTTCATTCAGCTTAGTATTCTCTGTAGGCTCAAAGTGTCACTTTTCAAAGAAATATAGATTAGGCTCATTGTTGATTGCATTAGATGTGTGGGAGACAGACATGTTTGTTCACTCTGAATTCTTAAAATGTCTGGCTCAGACTCCCCAATCATAGACCACAGCTCAGCAGACAAGGGCAAACAGCAAAGTGATCTGGATATGATCAGGTGGGACTATAAATCATGATGAGGGTGGAAATTGAATCAAATGGGGGCACCTGTGCACACCATTTCAAAATGCACACAATGGGGGAAATCACAGACTTGTGAAATAAACTAAGTTTCTGGCTACCAAGCAACAATTCCTTCTACCCTCCCTGTTGCTTGGGCTACTTCCTCACTTCCAGGAACAATTTGGAGACTCATATTAACATTGTACTGTCACCAGAATGTTTCTTAGTGTGGTAAAAGGCAGTGTGAATTTCTGTGCAGAGAGGTGATTTAGACAAAGTAGGTGGAGCTATGAGGGGGATAAGTGGGCACTAAAGACAACTGTTGACCCTCCAAGTAGGTGCAGCATATCTTGTTAGTAATATATAAGGTTTCTGAATACTAACAACTCCTCTCAGTGTCAAAGAAAGAAAGAAAGGAGAATTCAACCCTTCAAGAGATAACCACCAGGCTTAGTTGATGTGAGAAAATTTCTGTTCTTAGTTAGGAAGCAGGATTAATGATTCACGGGAATGGTAAAAAGGGAAGGTCCACTGAACTGTCCTGTATCTTAGAAGTCATAAAGGATGCAAAAATGGAGGGAGGAAACAGGCAGACACAGAACAGACCCTAAAAGGCTCAATGGTCTCTTCTGTCAGCTGGGTAATGCAGCCCAGATGCTACTCCAGAGCCACCAAGAACCTATGTCATAGTTTTATGTACAGCTGACGTTGGCCCAGGCCCTAAGGAAATCACAAGACAAAGGGGAAGTAAGGGTAATAAGAGACTTGCAGACTTCCAACCTGGAATCAGTCCAGAGGTTTCCCATCCCTGCCACTCCTCCCATCAAACATATGCAAATAGAAATGGTAATAAACTCAGATAATGATAGAGTCAGCATTTAAACTCACCATAGAAAGCATAAATTACAGAGGAAGCTGTTACAGATACAAAGGCTGGATGCTTTATTGTTGGAAGAGAGGGCATTCTGACTCGCAGGTGCTAACTGCGCATCTCAGGCCAGGCAGGGAGTCTCATAGGAGGAGGCTTCCTACAAGGAAACAAAATCTGATGTTGGTCTGTCCTGCTGCAAAGCATAAGAGATGCCCTAAAAGGCTCAATGGTCTCTTCTGTCAGCTGGGTAATGCAGCCCAGATGCTACTCCTGCACCACATCTGCTGAATCACACTAATACAGCTTCACAGGTTCCCTTGCTATTCTAGGCAGATGCTTCTCCTGGACTGGATGTTTGCTCTACCATAGTCTCCTTCCCCTAGATAAGCACGTGGTTGTCTCTTTCATCTCCTTCAACTCAGTGCTCAAATGTCTTTTTCTCCAATGAGGCTTACACCAGCTACTTCATTTATTATTCTAGTTCTCTGTCCCTTACCCTTGTCCCACCCCGTAGTATTGATCATCTTTTCATATGCTGTACAATTTATTTTTGCCACATATGTCCCTTATTTATTGATCTTACAGTTTACTACCTGTCTTCCTCCACTAAAACATAAACTCCATGAGAGTAAGAAATTTTGTCAGTTTTTTGCCCATGACAGCCCCTCTTCAAATGCCTAGAATGGAGTCTAGGACATGAGAGTGCTTATTAATTAAAGTTTGCTGAGCACATAGTTTAAAACAGTCTTCTTGGAAGAAGATAGATCTCAATAGAGGTAGCTGCAATTCCAAGATGTTTAGAGCATTGCTGGCTTTGGTACTCTCTTTCTCAAATCTGTGGTATGTCACTGGCACAGGAAACAGTGCTCATGCCAATTAGTGCAACACATATGGCTCTGAAGTATATCATCTCCTAAGAATTAAAAGCAGAGCAGAGGAGCCCAAAGGCCTGGGGCAAATATATGCCCATTTGATTTATCCTGTACTCACCTAAAGACCCACCTGAAAAGTTATTATTGATTATGACTTTTAGAACTTAGAATGAACTTACATCTCATGCAATTATCTTATTTGATAAATAAGACATGGTAGATTAAATGGCTTTCCCAGGCTCACACATCCAATTAGTGGGAGCAATGAAACCAAGCCCAAGGTCTGTTAATCCCCACATGTGCATATCCCACTGTATTATTTCGTGTGTGGTTGTACTGGGTAAGATTTTTATGTAGACATCCCATGAATCACTCTGTACAGTTACTTTTAAGGTCTTTGTCAGGGATCCGTTTTTTTGTGTTTTTTTTTTTTTAAATAGCACCCAGGGTGTCGCTGTTTCAGCACCTCCACACCGTGTACAGCAGCCAGCCCTGTTATTCTATCCATTCTGTGCTTTAATAAACTTCTGACTCCTTTCATTTTTATTTATATGATTATCTGGTGCTTCCAATGTTTGCCTTAAAGAGTATTTTTAGAGGATTTTATAATTCACGCCTATTTCTCAATAACTTGAATGTGGTAGTGATCTAAACAAGTTTTTCAATTTGTGATATTATAGCAAAAATGCTCAAAGCAAATTCGAAAAACTAGTGATTCTTAGGAAACTAAATAGATGCTTTGATACTAAAAAGTAGCCATACATATATACACTTAAACAAATATAAAAAACTTTCCTTCAGATCCTATTAAAAAGAGCATCGCAAATTTCCACGAGAGGAATGTGGTACACATTGTCTCTCAATCTAAATTTACCATGAAGCCCTTTATTGTTAGGTAACACATAGATCTGATGAAATCATTTTTGAGAAATGCTTCTCTACAAGGTCGAAATACCTAAGGACAGGAGGAGAAGGAACTATGGAAAGCACTGGAGAAGAAATACAGACTACAGAAGATAAATACAGAATAAATTGGCAGGCTTTGGAGTCCAAGGATACTGGAGCTGTGGCACAGTAAAAAAAAAAAAAATACAAAGATTAATAAAAAATGCACCAGATCTTTCAAGATAAAAGGCCTTTTTCTGAGATGTAGGAAGTGGAACTTCCCCATAGAATGGCCAGCCACTCATTAGCAGGGCCCAAGCCACTGAGATTCTAACTATAAATCAGCGAAGATCTGAAATCCATCCATAAGCCTCTGATTTCAGCAGCTTATGCCTTTCCAGAAGAATTACCTTGCCTACAAAATGGCTTCTTCCCAGGGCTGGGAAAGTTTTAACAAAATGCATTTAGCTACTATCTGAAGATCTTAAGTCATTGAGCTAAATGCAATATGCTTTTGTTAAAAATCACATTCAACTCGATATTGAGGTTTATTACAGACTTTTTCCAATTTTCATTCTCCTTTTATGTAATCTCAGCTGGGCTGATTTGCCTGCATTCTTCCCAGTAGAATCTTATTACTCTCAAGACACAACAGAGCACCACCAACCTTCTACAGAGGGATACATGGCTGCATCTGGATTAGAAAAAAGGGGTCTATTTATACCCAAATTAATAGGCAGAATTTAGCATAACACTTGCAATCTTTCTAATAAGAGAATGAAAGAGGGTAAAATGCAGTTCCTTTTCCATTCTTCTTCAAACTGTGTTGTTTGCCCCATCGTATGCTTGTCACAGGGCCTGGAGCAGTGTGATCTGGTAATGATAGGCCTGGATGCCACAAAGGAGGGGAAATTCAGCTGCACTGGGGAATTCTGGGGATAGCACAGACAGCCGGCCCCGGCCCCACCACTTGTGTGTTTCAGGGAATACACTCAGGATGCTGCTGGTCTTACTTGTACCTGATTCCTATCAGGACTAAACTTAACAGTGGGTCAGGGCTAATCAGAACTTCTTGCCTAACACTAGAAGGAAAGATAACCTTGAGCTCTGTACAAAGCAAAGAACCCTGAGGTCACAGAAGTCTTTGATTCCATTCCAGTTGGGAAGTCCTTTAAGTCTGTGCTCAAATCAACCAGACTAGAGTCTCCCAACCCATCTATAAGGAACACTAAACACTGTCTCTTTCAGCAACTCTAATTAGCTAGCATGTAGTGTCAAACTAGTGGGAAATGCTTCCACAGGAGATATTTAACATTTGAACCTTTAAAATGGAAGCGGAGGTGATCACTTCATAAACTTGAAGGGGCAGATGCAAGTGAAGATTCCTTCTTCATCAGTGTTAGTCGTGTGTAGGTCATATTAGGGGAAACTGCCAAGAGCTAAATTTCCCTTCCTAAATCTATATATGCCAGGTTTCGTCAGTTCCATTCTCATGACAAGACCTCCACGTTCCTCTCTACATGCTGAGTCTCATTGCCAGCAACAGTAACTTAGGCCTACTTAGTTACTATGAACAGACATAAGAAAATTCTGGATGCTGTCACCTAACCCGCACATACTTTCACCTTCCAGCAGACTCAGCCCAAAATGAGCAATGACCATAGGATGAGTTCTGAGTGTCTGAAAAAGAAAGTAAAGGCCTCCCACCATTGCAACAAGAAATAGAGTGAGGTTTCCATCACCTCTTCCCCCTTGACTTACATTAACTTTTGACCTCAAGATCTGATAAATCCAGATAAACAACTGTTTACACACACTGATAGCTAAAGCCCACAACTGACTAAGAGTTAGATCACTCTCTCTGAAAGTTTTTTTTTTTTTTATCACGGACTACTGTTGAATGGATAGAGAAATCCCCACCAAGGATCCACTGGGCTCACATTCAGGGTTAGGAGGAAAATGAGGCAAACATCACACTTAATCAAAATCTCCTCCAAAATCCTTGGACAGCTGTGGTAGAACACTATTTTAAGATGTGTCACATTTGTTTATGCTGTGGAACATTTGCTTAATGTTGCAAAGATGTGTTGCTTTCTTTTAGGTTGCATTTGTTTAACTCTGTGAAGCTGTGTTACTTTGCCTGTCTAAAACACCTGATGGTCTAATAAAGAGCTGAATGGCCAATAGTGAGGCAGGAGAAAGGCTAGACAGGGCTTGCAGGCAGAGAGAATAAATAGAAGGAGAAATCTGGGCAGGAAGAAGAAAGAGCAAGAGAACAAGAAGAGGAGGATGCTAGGGACCAGCCACCCAGTCACACAGCCAGACACAGAGTACGAAGGAAAGAAAAACTATATAGAAACAGAGAAAGGTAAAAGCAGAGAGGCAAAAGATAGATGGGCTAATTAAAGTTAAGAAAAGTTGGCAAGAAACAAGCCAAACGAAGGCCTGGCATTTATAATTAAGAATAAGCCTCCATGTGTGATTTATTTGGGAGCTGGGTGGTGAGCCCCCAAAGAGCAAAAAGTAAAAAACAACCAACAACAAACAGCAGCCACACAGGGTTCAAAACCACAGCATTAGATCATGTACCAAGTTACTAGAAGAAGCAAAATAAAAGGAATTTTTGATGCAGTAAAATATATCAGATATAAAAAATTTATAAGTTCTTCAGTTTTGAAAATATGTTTTGTAAAATGTTTGCCAAAAATGATATAGGAGCTGGGGAGATAGCTCATTCAGTAAGCACTTGTGCAAGGATGAGGACTTGGGTTTGAGGGCCCTTCCCCAAGTAAAAGCTATGCAGCATTGTAAAATGCATCTTAAACTTTAACTCCAGCGCTGGGGATGGGAAACAGTGAGAGGTAGATTCCAAGAGCTCCCTGGTCAGCTAGTATAGCCAATTAGTGAGCTCTGTGTTCATTGAGAGACTGACCTTGTCTCAAATAATAATGTGGAAAGCAATGGAAGATGATACTGTGGTTGACTTCTGGTCTCCACACACACAAACATGTACATGTGAATACACTGTACACATACCATAAACACACACACACAAACACACACACACACACACACACACACACACACACACACACACACACA